>VWZT01014358.1:9323-24875 GCA_013397055.1 Pachycephala philippinensis
TAATAGAGAGGAAAGAATGGCTTTAACCTCCCTAGGAACACAAAAGCCCTTCTACATTCCTGCTGACAATGCATCACTGCTAGATTTTTTTTAAGCTTCTTGAAGTACATCATCATATTTCTAAGAATAAATCATTATTACATCTCATGCACTTTTCCAAAACACAGGGGGTTTTCCCAGTGTCAAGGGATGGGGCCAGCTGCTAGAAACTGTGATGTTTTTAGAGTCGTCATGTTTTATATGGAAAAAGAGCATCCTGTCATGCACAGAAGGATCTGTGTAAAGCTTATGCACTGGTGTTACAACTTCATGGATATTATTTTTCAAATATTTTCTTGTTATACTCTGTTGTATTTTTTTTTCATCTTGAAAGAGAAAGAGAAATCCACACCACCCAATTCTGACACAGAGAAATATTAAGTTATATGGCCCTTCCCAAAAGCCTCATTTTTATGAGCCTGTAATAATTAGTATGTATTTTACAATACATAATTACATTTATAAATAATATTACAATATGTAACAACTATGTGTTTCTCGAGTGTTTCTTTGAAATAGAATTTCTATTATTCTGATAATTCTAGCATTTTTTTTAGTCACTGTGAATCTCTAATTGTGTTTGTAGAATTTCCAGAAATGTAGAATAGCCCAAGCTATTTTTATTCAATATTTTTTTTAAAAACTAGTAATTATTATATGAAAGCAAATTTTGTCAGTATTTAAAGTAATATTACATTATGCATATTATTGGCTACATGATAAGTGAATGACATAGAAACTGTAGCATCAGCTTCTTTATTCATTACACTGCCTGGAGGCACTGATTGGTTTTGTTCTCTGCATTTTACAAAACATGGGTACCTCTGAGGAATGAATCTTCATAATCTAACCTGATCTAATAGAAGGGTGTTTAACCATACAGATCTTTTTAAAAATACTGAACTCATACAAATATGTGTCAGATCAACAACTATTTCATCTGGATATCACACACAGAGGAATATTTCTGATATTACATTACATCCATTAGATCCCATTAGAGAGGCACTTTATTAAATCCAAGTATTTTAAAAAGTGATAAAGTTATTATTTTGTTGGGAAATTTAAAAAAAACATTTCAACTAGAGGAGGAAAAATTCATTTTTCTGTTTATAAGGGCACTGGAAAACTGCAATATTTTGAAGTAATCTGATCATTTAATGAAAAATAATGGTTGCAAAAATAACAAAACAATTTCCTAGAAAGTAGTGATTGATTTCTTTAAAGGATAGTTTCACTATTCAAGTTCAGAAGTGGTTCACAAGAGCAAAGTCATTGTCAGTAAGTTGTGATATTCCAGCAAAACTGGCTAAGAAGATGACCCTCAATAGTTTATCACACAGCAAAATTTAGGACAGTTTTGAGTCCTAGAAGGTATTTTTTTGAATTTTTTTTAGAGTTTCGGCTTATGTATAAATTATTTGTGTTGTGGAGTAAAGCGCCTTCAACACTACATTTCCAATAAATAATTTTATTCATGAATTTTTAGACTGTGAAATCCCTCAGCAAAATGCACCGAGTCTGGGTAATCCACTAAATACCAATCTGCAGAGAAAATACTTCCTCTGGTTACTCATGCTTGTTTTTATCCGGTGAGGTTAGTTAGATCTCCACACTCTCCACCTTGTGTGCTTCAAACAGAGAGCTTGTCCAGAAAACTTGTTAGTCGTGATAAGACACTGTGATTTCAGGTCCCCTTTGGCAGAACAAGTTAACCCACATAAAGGTGAAGCTTCTCAGTGAAGTATAAACATGAACACAAGAGGAGCCGGAGCATAGAAGCTGCGCAACTACACTCCTGCTGGACTGCTTTACTTAGCCAGGCACCAGACTGAGCCTTATAGTTGTGCAAGACAACACAGGAGCTATGCTGGACCTTTCCATGGTAAGGATGACCAAGAGGAGATGGGCAGGGCTCTGGACAATGGTGTTCTGTTGATCTGAAAGCATTGCCAGCAGATGATCCACAAAGTGAGGTGGGGAACTTATCCCAGCCTCCTGTGGGCAGCTTTGAAAGAGCTCTGGCCCTGAAGTAGGTGGCATAGTTGTGTTCCCATTCTGCCTACTTTTGTTGTGCACAGGGTCATGGCATTGTGTCATTCATACCAGGATCTGCTGTGTAACCTGTCATGCTGGTAAGGCTTTGAGACATGAGTGGTTGGGCACTAGGCTGTGCACCTGCTTCTGTGCCAGATTTACCCCAAGCTGAAATAAACATCATCATCATTGGGGTATGGGTGGATAGCAATGACAAAACTCCCTTCACGTTTCACCCATTTACAATGTCTGAATACGGGACACATGGGAGCATTCTGATTTCTATGAGCATTAGCAAGACGGGAGAATGGAGGGACTGGAGGGCATGGGGTTAATGGGAATATGAAGACAACTCAGAAGCAGCTTTGTCAGGGTTGCTACAGCTGTTCATACCATTGCTTCTGCTCTTTGGCTGGAGAAGAGCTTTCATGATTAAAGCTCTTCATTCTTCCCTGCTGGTGTAGTCAGCCTAGCAGATATTCTTTCATAACACTCCAAGATTTACAGCAGCAGCAGCCTTGCCTATAACTGGACTAAATCCAGAAAACAACCCTTAAACCACTCCATGTAACAGCAGCCAAATTCCACATACCAGTTAGAAAATTCACACAACATAGAGATCATCCAAGTGCTTGAGTGTTCTGATACTGACAAATATATTCAGTTATTCCATTTTAATTTGCTGCAAAATCTTGGCAGAGCTTGAAATATATTCACTTTCAGACTTTAGAGTTGCTACATCCTGGGGTAGGCAGCAGATAAGGCTCCTTTCACAGGATACCTTTCAACACCATCTGTACTTTTCTTTGGGTTGCTAAGACCTGGTAACTATAGTTTGAGGACAGCCTATTGTTTTTAAGTATTTATTGGGTTGTTTATTATGTTAGGAGTAAGACAGATTTTTCTGCTCTCATTTCACTGTTTTCATAAATTAAATTTGCTGCTGATACAAAGACAACCTTCATCAGAATTTCATTTTACACCAAAACTAAACTTTTAGTTCACTGATTTCCTGATAATTTCCTTAAACCAGAAGCACAAGGTGTGTCTTGTGAAATGCCTATGTCTTGCAATTACAGAGAACTCTCAGGCTATGATAACCAACACTTGTTCTGCAGGAGGACTCACAGTAGCTGTTCAAGACCTAAATGTTCACTTTTCATTGCTAAGAAAGGCTTTTTTATTATTTTTGTGTCTTCTAGACCATGCAGTGCAGCTTCTGATTCAATGTGCAAAGTGCTATTCACTTCAAATCAGATCTGTGCATTAGCTGTTTTAAAAGAGAAAATATTTTAGTCAAACCATTATAACGTACCAGCTGATGGAAAGATTTTATTACATCATTATATTTTTTAAGACCAGAGGAGACAACTCTGCTATGGAGCCATGCACTTGGGAACCAGGGTGTTTAAATGATAATTCAGATGAAACCATTTAACCAAGCAATCACCACAAACACAACCTGAGCATCTTGGTGTTCTTTTTTACTATACACATTAAGGAGACTGCCACTTAAAATTCTCATTTAAAAAGAACTGTGTGTTGTATAACACCATAGGAGTAACCTATTAAGGTTCATTACATTACACCAAATGTGCGCAATGTGATTTACAGTTACATACATACATACATATATACATATATATATATGCAATCATAGTCACAAAAAAAAAAAATGCTGTCTTATTAAGTTCCTGATAAGAAATCTAGGTCCATGAAAGCTAAGACAAGGCACTGACATGGAAGGGATTTGACAAAATATCAGGCAGCTTCCTAATCTGTTGTCCACAATCATACACTCAGCTATTTTGAAAACTGTCCCATTACATACAATCTGCAGTTTCAGCCTGTGGGTGCCTTTATAATTTATTCACCTCAGTGAGAGACAACCAAGATGCTGGCATTTATTTCCAAAGTCACTCAATTCCCTTCAGAGCTGTGAAGGCCAAGGCATCTCTGCTGAGTCACAAAATGGTTGAGATTGGAAGGGGCCTCCTGCTCAAAGCAGGGTCACCAAGGAGCCTGCTGGGGCCATGCAGAGTTTGGGTTTGTCTTTATCCAAAGACAGAGAATTCACAACCTTCCTGGGCAATCTGTTCACTGACTTTTATATCCTCCATAGCTTTCATTCAGAGTAGAAGCTTCGCTGAAGTCACCAGTTCATTCACTTCTAGTCCCCCCAGCCTGAGATGGGAGAATATGATGACAGCAAGTCATACTGAGGAAGTGAACAGTCAGCTGTAGACAGACAGCGCAGTCCCAGGAAGATATATTACTAAGCAAATACAGCAAACAGCTGGCACTGTTAAGTGCCTAATATTACAAAGTTTTTTTAAAGAGGTTGTGTGGGAAGAAACTGTAATATATAAAGGAAAAGTATATTATTACTATCATCTCATTTGACTGACAGTTGCATTACAGTTGACCTACAGCACTGGCTTTAGCCCTTTCATTGCTGTATTTAATTGTTATATATTTTCAGAGCTGTTTAATCCTCAGTCCAGCCTGTCCTTGATTAGAGATCTACAAGGTAAAATGTGAACTGTTTCCTCCTAAAAATTATGTAATATGATGTCTAAACACTCAGTCACTTTCTAAATCTTCAGCTTTTACAGCTATAAAAGGAATCTTCTGGACCATACAAGTGGTTAAACTCTCTGTCTATAAAAGCTCTTCAAAACCAAATTTTTCTACTGTCATTGTCCTGGAATTTGACAGTGCAACAATAGCAACAAATCTTGACATATATTTCTCAGATTTAGGAAAGAAAGCTCTGTAAGCCATTCACAGTTATAGACCAGTTATTTTTGATATACCTGTCTTAAAATAAAATTTAATCAAAATAAAACATTGCACGCTATGGATGACCAGAAAATAATCTTTTTGTAGTAAAACGGAATTTTAATGTGAATCAGAAGAATTGTATTTTTTCATTAAAAGAAAAGTGTGAAAAATTGCTGACATTTTCTGAAAAACATGGTTTTGATGTAAAATTCTCAGATGGCTAAGCTGATTAACATTTCCTGCTGATGTTTTCTAAATCTGAAAAGAGAATGACAGCACAAGAAACAGCAACTTTCCTTTTAACCACAAGATGTAATACTGGTACCAAAATCCACTTTAGCTGGAGATATACCTGAATTCATATACACCTGTATCTAGATCACTGCTCAGAGTACAAATGTTTCTCTACAATAAGAGACTTCCACATGAAACATTTTCAGCTGTATTAGAAATAGGATCAACACTATGTCTATATTCTGCTGCAGATTGTAACAGCCCCTTGTAAAACATCTAGTGGTCTCTGCAGAACAGACCTCTCAGACACAGAAAGCAGCAGTATCTCAAAAGCAGAAGCCACCAGCCGTAAGTCACAGAAGTCATAAACCATGTGGCATAAGTCACACTCGCTAAATCTAAATAGCAGGAACTTCAGTACAATTCTATTTCAGTCCAAATTTCCACTCCTTGAGGGGCTGGAGCACAGCCTTTGGAGCATGTGTTTATGTGGGTGTGATATTCAAACTCAACTTTTACACCTGGAGTTTCAGTGCTCATGTCCATTTTAATCATTTATGGTCATTTGCGATTGCTTCAAAAAGCCTCACAGGTCTTTTATTTTTTGTCAGCTTCAGAATATGGTGAAGTGTCAAACCTAATTTTTCTCACAGCTCCTGCATGCCAGTAGTTTGCCAGAAGAGATACTGGACTGAATCACTATGCAATTTCCATCACCAAAATGAAAAAATAATTGCTGTAGGGGTTCTTGTCTTCAAATAGATGGCAAGGAAATGCAAAACAGTGTAGTTCAGCAGCACAGGGTACTGCAGAGCTTCATGGTCATAGCTACGTTTTGTGCTGGGAGCTGTACTTCCTGGTTATTGATTACATAAAAATTTCTCAAAATTTAAAGTCATATTGAAACAAAACAGAAGCTTGCTTTGTACATGACTTCAATTTACTGATTACACAGAAAATTCTACAAGCAATTCTGGTAGATGTTGGCTACTTTACTGCCGGCGCTTTCATCCGAACACTCGTACCTCAAAACTGGGGAGCTTCATTTGGTGGAGAGCCACAGCAACAGAAAGAATTCATGAGAAAAATGCTCCAAATGCGTACCCGAGTATGTGCATGTGCAAGCAGTCAGGGCTCCCTGAGCACGAGTCTGCTGGGTGCCTTGGCATCTCCTCCCACAGGTTTTGGCAGACCTGAGCCAGCTCTCTCACAGCCCAGTAGATTTTTGGTTGCCATCAGGGGCAGTGAGCCACACAAACCCGCATCCCTGCTGATGGTACTGCAGGTGGCAAGTCTCTGGTGCACGGACAGGGTTACACAGCTCAGGGCAGAAAAGTCCGAGATTTTTCTGGAGATTGTTGTGATGGACCACATCTGCAGGAATCCTTCTTCCAAATATCTCTTTGGAAAAGGAAAGAAGTTGTCAAAGTTATTTGGAGCAGAGTAAATTCTCTAAAAATGCAGGCCCTTGGTCTCACCTTGTGGATGTGCTAATAGAAAAAACAACCTAGAAGAGTTCCTGATGATACAGTAACTGGAAATTAAGTAAATGCTTAAACACTTAATAGAGCATTATATTGAATGGTTGAACAAACATCTTCTGTAGCTGAGGGAATCTGTACACTTTCAGCTCATTAGTATCTATGTGGGCCCTTCAAAACCTATATGTACAAATCCACCTTTGCTCAAGCTCAGGTGAAGAATGAGGGGCAGGGTGACAAGCTAAGATGAGAGAGAGCAGATGGAAGGAGATCAAAAATGCATTATCCTTACAAAAGCTGAAAATAATTTTCCTGTCATCACACATCAAAGAGATCTCCAATGATGGTTTGAACATCCAGAATTGACAATTATGTAAGTTCTTGCATCAGGACAGATGTGAAGTTTCTATACTGGCTGTCCCAGTTACAGCTTTTAAGCCACTAAGCATTGTTTCCCTATAGTAAATAACTGCATATACAAATTGTCTGATTATATATTGTATTTCATGTATTACAGAAATTATATATTGATACCTCATAATTGGAGTTTTAAGGTATATATTGTCCAAATATGCAAACAGATACCTGATTTCCTTACCATTTTCAAAAGTACTGAGATAGTAGTTTATGTATTCACATGCCTGTATATCTTGGCAAGGACAGTGATGTAACCTCTGTTTGTGTAAATCATTGTAGTATAGTGGTTTGAGCCTGTGTAACATGGTTGAAAAAAACAGAGATCACAGTAAGACAAAAATCATGCAGCTATGAGGTGGCACCAAGCTTGCCCTTGAAGTGCTGCTGTTTCAATTGCTTTTTTCTTTACTATTTTACAGACAACAACAGAAAAAGACAAGTGAAGTTACTGAAGCAGTAAATAAACAAGAAATAGAAAGGATAAAAAGACCTCACAATTTATCCTGAAAGGAGACAGTCAATATATTTGTGTTTCTCATGAAAGTCAAAACTTATGGGCAAAACAACTCATCTAAACAAAAAAAGCTTAAAAAATGTTTGTATGGAAATATATAAGTATGTGTCTGCGTACCTCCACATGTGCACATAGGCACACCCACATATAATGTACACATAGAAGAAGTTTCATGTGACAAGATGATAGCTTCATCTGCTTATATTGATGAGATCACGTGGGAGATGAAGTCATAGAGAACAAATTGGAGTAACAGGTTTCTCATTCACAGTCCTGCTACAAGCTGTTTTGAAAGTCATTGCGTTTTCCTCTTCCTCTTTCTTTTCTATTTAGATAATAATGTAAATCCCAAGCCCTTGACAGAGCTTGCTGCATAGCTGCAGAATGCTTTACTCTGTGTAATCCCAAACTAGTTGAAATCTCTTGGCTTTGATGCAATAACAGTAACAGATAAACCCATTTTACTATTTTCATAAATGCAAGTGCATTTTCAAGAACTGGATGTCACACTCTCCTGGATGTTTTGTAGATGAGCTGCAGTCTACCACTTGAATTTAATCTTATGTCAAATTTTGGATCCTTGCAAGACTGCTCAGGTACTGTGAAAGGTTCAGCCAAATTAACTTCTAAGGTCCTTTCCAAAACAGGCTGATTTATGATGCCATGATTTATCAAATGAAATTTGGACCTCTATTTGGCAAGTGACAGCAAAGATTTAACCAGTTGGCCAAGTTCATTCTTCAGGTGATGGATTTCGGTGGGACTGTAGAACAAGTTATTTCATCTAATGTCTGTGGATATAACTTTACCTATTTTGTTTTACAAAACGTTCAGTAGGAGCAACTAGAGGATTTCACAGAATAACGTACCACTTAGAGCAACAATGGGAAACAGAATGGAGGTCATCATATCCAGTTAAAATTTTAATGAAATGCAGCTTCTATATCAATGTTATTTCTCCTATTGATCTTAGTAAATGTAGTGATAAAGATAAAATTGAACACCTGAACAGATTTCTGGGCCTTGTGAATTTCATTTTCTGAATTAATAATGAAGAGGAATTGTGTTTTAAAGTGCTCGTTAACAGCACATTTGGAAGGCTAAACAAGGCAACAGGATTAAGTAGCAGACTCAATAAAAAGAAACCAAATAAATTTACTGATTTAACCAAACTGATGGAATGAGATAAAAATAAGACAGAATTATTCTGTGCCTGGGTCTTCCTGATCTTCCTGGATCTCTGAGTCTAACTTGAGGTAATGGTAGTAAACTCTCAGTCATCCTCAGGTAACTTCTTCAAGGTCTCAAGTAGTACAGAAAAGTACTATAAAAGAGATGTTCAACACTTTAAATAGCAGACTATTTAAAAACAAAATCCAGATGTGTAATTTAGTAACTTGACAAACTATTTGTCCTGTTTTTAAGATGCATTGAAAATGTACCATAATCTTTCAAAAGAGTTAGCAGCCACAATAATTTGAAAAATAAGCTTAAGTGAAGGTATCTACACCTGTGCAGTCATTACATTAATTAGGTTTAATATGTTACCTGCAAATCAGGATTCAAGAAGTTTGTGTGTGCATTATCTCTTTGCATGGGTTTTCTCTCTGAAAAAAATGCATGTTTCACAAAATGTTGAAGACAGCTTCAGTTTTTGGTTTTGTGATTTGGATGAGTGCTTGGAAAGCTAGGAATGCCAGACTTCCTCAAAAAGAAATGCATTTTCACAGACAAAGCCAATGACTACATTTTCAGAAAGAAGCAGAAGGAGTAATGGAAGAAATTGTCCCACATGTTGTCTCTAACATGAGACCTTTCTCACATCCCTCTCTACTATTACCAGGCAAAACCAAAAGTTATCATCACTGCACCTAACGGCTTGGCACACTATTCCTTCTTCTTCTTTGCCAGTAATACCTTACCTGGCCACAGACACCAGGACAGAAACATCTTACTTGCCACACGTGATCCATTGCACATACCATCTCTGTGCTACGTAGCAAGGTACATTTGTTCCATTCACAATTTCAAGTAATGCAGGGCACAAGTTTGTCCTCTCTTCTTAAGACCGTGGCCAGGTTGAAAGGTGCTTCTGTCTGCAGAGCCCCTGGCAAATTGTGTAAACTGGTATCTAGCCAGGATTCTGGCCTCCAACCAGAGCACTGCCCAGATAAGAGGCATTTTTCTGTATTTCTACACTTCCACATGATGCCATGGAGCATTGCTTCCCACCAAGATACTGCTCCAGCTGGTTTCATTCTGCAGGAGTTATCCTGCATGAAAATTGCACTGCAAGTCGTGCCTTACATGAGGGGCTGTGAGCACACAGGGTTCAAGTATAAAAAAGGTACTATTTCTGTACTTCTGGACTACAACACCACAAGCTTTCTTTGAGAAGCTCACCTAGATGAGCCATTGAACTCCGTGAGTTTCAAGAGCCCTGAGCAGATGTCACCCACTGTCCCATAAGCTCAGGCCAAAAGTTAATATAATTGATACATAAATTCCAGGTCTGAGCCATGCAGTGAATATTCTATTGGCCTCAGATGTTCAGAGATCTTAAATGTACAGCTAGGCATTGGGAAACACCTGGCACAGGGAATTAAATGTAGGCTAGGTGAGTAAGATATTAAGGCAAATTTAGATAGGCCGAAATTCCCCGTACTTACAAAAAGTGAACATGGCTGTTGTCTATGCTAGTGGTAGAATTAAACCAAGAAAATTTGCTGGTTTAAGTAATTTACTGCTAGTTGTAATGATTCTTCACTGCCAGTGCATTACCAGATAAATGACTCATCACTTATGTTGCTGTCGGCGGTGCCAAGAGGTAATTAGGACTCAGACACGCGAGTGGTCAGCAGAAAGGAATGGATTGATTGATTTATTTATTTAATAAAGGACGGGTTTTTATGTGTTTAGTTCTTTCAGTGTTTTCCTAAAAGGCAAGAGGTATTGGACCTCTAACTAACTACCTATCAGGGTAATTGGTCAATTCACACATCATTCATTTCTCTAGTCAGTATCACAACAATTCTAATTATAAACGCAGGTGCAAGATTAGCAAAGTCTGTTTACAGAAAACCTTATCATGTTTTGCATAGTTTCGCATGAGAAGGAACAGAGCTCTCACAAACTGCTGCTGAGAGCTGAAAACTTCTCCGCTAAAGCTTTTTAGCATCCATACACTTACACTACAAGCAACTGGCTATTGAAGCCACTCTTTCAAGTGGGAAGAAAGCCAGCTGCTCCGATAGGCATGCTGTAGTCTCTGACTCCTGGATCAGCATTACCCTCTAGGAGCCTACAGCTGAAATATGACGAGCACAATCTGCTTCAAGTTAGTGCTGATCACAGATAGCTTTCCACTAAATTTTTAATATACAACTTAAGAGAAGGTTGCTCCTCTACAGCACTGATACAGGGGTCTTTCAGAGCACAAACTACATATTGAGGCAAAGATTAAAATGAAGAATTGATCACAGCTGTACCTTTCACCTCTGAATAAAATGTGGGACATTTCCAACATCAAAGCTCTACTAGGTTGCATATTCTCGTGATTTGCTACTGTTGGCAAGGCTTGGTGATCAGTGCAGCATAGGCCTCAGTAAATGCCAAGGCTGCAAGCTGATTACAGTGCTGGAGCTGTTGAACAGTTGCCAAAAAGCCATGTCTCTACAACCATTGCACTGCTGTGCACTTGTTAAAAGGTTTGGGATCAACTAGACAAACTGTTCATTCCTTTTACTCACATATTACTCAGACTAAGTAGCAGTTTTTTCTAAAATGTTTCTAATGTTTTCAAGGGTCTACTCAAGGAGTAACTACTGAGCATGATTAATAGCAGTACAGTTTGTGGCTTTGCTTTCAGTGGTATTTGGCAGCTTTAGGGATTTCTCCTATTAAAAGCAAGTGGACATTTTGTAGCCAGTTTCAATATGACTTGACTGTGCAGGTACTATAGAATTCAAATTAATGCAGTGATATAGAAAGTTCTCCATTAACACCTTGACTATCTAAGAACTCTGTTCATTATAAGACAAGAATTTTGTAGAAGAATATTGCCCAAGGGTGTTGAAAATTTCATCTTTAGAGAGTGTTACCATGTATGTTTTTTGAGTTACTTTATTCAGCTGCTTCTTGTACCAGTTTTGACAGACATACGGTGAAATTTGTCCTTCTGCCCAGAATGCAAAATAAGTCCCAATTCTCACATTGGCTTTCTCTCAATCCTTAAAGACTTTTCTGTTAATGATTGCTGTTATAGTACTATACATAACTTTCACATGTATCTACCATCTATCATATGGAAGGTCTCAAATCAAGGTTTCGTTTTGTAATTATATTGTTGGTCTGCTTCAACAGAAATTTAACATGTGTTCTACTATTAGAAGGTGTTTCATATGTTTCCCTGCTCTCAAAAATTGTCTCCTGAACAGTTCCCTGTATCTCCACAGAAAGTACTACCACCATAAATTTCATGGTTTGTAAGAGCAGCCACAATAAGAAAATATACGAGCTATGATAGGGAGGGCAGTTGTTTTGTTGCTTAACTGTAAGTAGAGCGGCAGAACTTCCTTAGCCCTTCCAAACAGCCCTTTAGCAGAAGATTTATTTCACAAAACTTTATTTCTTTGTGTAAAATAAACCTGTGTTACGTATTTTTAGATTAAATAATTCCACATTAATATGCTATAAATTGACCTGCTGTTGACTTAAGTGCAGGAAATCAGTTTTTAAAAGTGATATTAAAAAACAAGTTAATAAGCATAATGGCAGTTAGAAAACTTCAGCACTTACACTGACAGACTTAAATTAGTTTCTATTTTTGGCAGGGAGGCTTGAGATACAAAAATGCAAAATTTCTGGTGAGAATTGGTATGAAGGCACACTCATACATTCTTGTATAATTCTTCTTTTTGCTGAAGACATGTACAATACTAAACAATTCTAATCCATTCAAAATATTGGGACCCTACAGTGGTTCTTCTTGTACACATCAATAGCTTATATATATGGAGAATTTCATATTTCTGTTTTGATCCTCATGGATACTGCCCTGAAATAAATCATAATGAAGTGAATTCAGCTGGAGAAATTCTATAAAACGATGGAACTGGGGCACCAAGACTGGTGCACAGAGGTTTTCATGTCCAATCTGTAGCTGGCTAACTGTGCATAGGCAGAGACACTTTGGTTGAGACGCTAAGCATTGCAGCAATACAAATCGACAAGACCAGCAGCTGCACTATCTTTTCTCTCTTTCTGTTTCAGGAATAAGCATAATATTCAGGAAGATTTTATGTGCTGGTCAGATGCCTTACTCTGTCCACAGTCAGGATTAAAATCAAGTTCATCAGTAACACAGAGAAAATAATCAAATCGTGGCAACAGAAGGTCAGTTTTACTTTCCTGCTAGATGAAGCGAGAAACGAGAAGTAAGAATTATCCTTGGAATGTTCTCAATCTCTTCCTTATTCTGACTCCTGAGTTTCAAAAGCCATAAATCAGAGTCAGAGCTTCTAGGCTGTTTTTCTTTTAAAGAGTCTCCTTTAAATACTCATAAAATATTTAACAAACCTTCAGTCTGGGCAGTGAGCCAAGAAAACATCACTAGGCAGTGCTGCAGTTCAGTTCAAGACCCCAGCACAACTCCAGTAGGTCACTAGACTATGGTGGTCCCGACCAGGGCACTGAGCAAATGGTTGCAGACTGGAGTCACTGTCCCAGAGAAGGAAGGGACATTGTACCTTTGCAAGCGTGTAAGCGAAACTCACAGGACATGACTGAACCACAACCCGTGATGCAGATTTCTAGGGGGCACTAATAACACCTGGTGTTTTCTGAATAGCTATACTTCTCATTACACTCCTGTGGGAAAGTTGTTGTAAATGACCAACTTATTTCTGTTTTGTTTATACCACACACATCACATATATGACATACCATCCCACAGATAAAACAGCTTTGGATTAACTTTCTAATGCATTGAGGTATTCTCCAAACTACATTTGAATACTTAATCTTCTATTCAGCCCCTTCTTCTGTTGTATTTGATCTTCCCCATGCTGAACACAGAGCTGTCAAATACGGCCATGTAGCATTAGCTTATTTCCATCTCCAGTTTTCTGATTTTCTGTCTCTGTTCATACTGCCTTCTTGCCTTCTCTCTATTTAGATCTTTTTCAGAGACCCAGTTTATTTATGATCTCACAGGCACAGTAATCAGCTGTCCTCACCACCCACATGTTTAAGATGAAGAAAGTGAAAAGAAAAATGGTGACATTTTCTAAGGGAGTGTCAGAACATTCTAACTTGTCTGCATTTATTTCCTAAATAGTTCAGACAGACACACTGGGATATGGTTTTGTTTGTTGTTTGTTTTNAGTCTAAAAATTTGTGTGTTCTATGCAGCGTGCATGTTGCATTTATATATATTGCATAAAAACACAGACTTTTATATCCTGTGAATATATAAAGGAATTCTTGTCATGAAACTCCCTGCACTAGGGAGTTTATAGTGTGAGGCTTATGGATGGGTTTTTTCTGTTATTTCTTCATCAATACACATAAAATCCACTGTTTTAATGGCAGTCTAAGAAGGTTTTTCTGGGAAATAGGATAAGCTGAGCTGCTTGAGTCAGTGGGGACTCCCTCATCTAAGCCTTTAAAGAGTCTGAGGACCTCTGTGCATTCAAAGCCTGCAAATCATAGAAAATCTCTTCAGTGAAAGGGGGCATAACTTGTCTCTTTCCAGAGAACATTACCACAGTTTCCAAGGACCTGCTGTGAAGATTACTATCAGTAAAATAAACCAAATGCCAGCATGAGCATATATTTGCAACACAATTCTGCACCTCCCTGCAACTTTATTTCCTTGTTTTATCAGTATCAAGCATTGCCCTGCTTTCCCACCTGCTGGGGATGGATGGTGTGAGCCTTTTGGAGCCAGTTGTTGCTGCTGACAGTAAGGAGGACCATTAATATGTAACTCCTCCTGCTGCACAACTCTAGTTATGACTGCAAAGACAAGTCACCCAAAGTTTTAAACCATGAAGTTGATAACACTGTAACTGACTTTCTGCTATAGCAAGAACACAATGTTCTATTCTGGGAGATGGCTGTTTCCCCAAAGTGTTCTGTTTGCCTAATGCATTTGCTGAAAGAGAGGATATTATCAGCCTACGCATAAAATGCAGGAGTGGTGTTATTTCTCCAATATGTATTATTCATTCAGGAGGAGAAAGCTTTTCTTGTTAAAAGGAAGTTGCTTGAGCTGACTTGCTGTGTCTATTATTAAAAAATAACTGAAACATTATTTTAGTCATCTAAACACAGAACAATGCATTTTATTTGCTTATAAGCCAGGACCAAGAGAATAACCGAAAGTTACTTTTGGTAAAAATGAATATAATAAATTCCACAGAAAGACGAGTTTGTTACAACACATTTTTACCTGCAGAAAGGGAAGGGGGGAAAAAAAGAAATAAAGGAGGAAAACAGAATTCTGACAGTTTAGGGTACTGAAATTCTACTTTTGAAACTACTCTTTGTGCAAACAACAAGGCACAAAAGGCAGGCAGGCAGGAGAACGCCAGGATCAAACAGAACAGTGTTGCCCTGAGCTTCACAGTTCTCTTTGTTGTCATTTCTGTGAGATTCTTCTCACAGACCTTTTCTGTAAACATAGCCATGTTTTGCTAACCGTGCCAGTTGTTTGCATTCCATTTCTCCTAGGCGGAGACATTTGATGGACCTTTCCTTTGACCAGTGTGATTGAGGGGTGTTGATTTCCCTCTCCAATCCACAGTGATTTCTAAAAACATATATAAATAAACTGGGGCCCAGAGCCCCAGGCTCTTGCCCTCTTTCTCTCGACCTGTGTCCACGTTGTTTTCCCTCGTGTCCGAGTGCGACAGAACAGCATCATAGAATGGTCTGGGTTGGAAGGGACATTAAAGGTCATCTAGTTCCAGCCCCCTGCCATGGGCAGGGATGCCATTCACTAGATCAGGTTGCTCAAAGTCCCATCCAACCTGGCCTTGAACA
>VWZT01014364.1:1500-12560 GCA_013397055.1 Pachycephala philippinensis
GATCTTCCCGCCCCCTCGGGGTGAGTGTTCGGGACTGCTCCCATCCCCCGCCTCGTGTGGAGCCTGCTTCTGCAACCCGCTCCTCCGCGATAGTTGTGCTTGGGACCCATCTGCTTATCTGCCTCCCCCGCAGGTGTATTTTCTTATGCTGGTAAAGACCTCCCTGGATCCCCAGTGGTGTGAGGGTGGGGAGGTGGAGCCGGACACCACGGAGAAAGCAGCATCAGGTCCCAAGGCCCTTAAATTAAAATGGCCACTTGCAGTCAACAACGCCAATAAGTTATTGTCTGCTGTCCCCGGACACTTCTCCTTCAGTGAAGATGGGGCTTGCTCCCCAAGTCTTTGCTTCCCCCTATGTCAGTGTGGGAGGATGGAATCCTTTTTAACACGTGTTAAAATTACACCAACCCAATCTATGGGAGACTGGCTAGATAAGGGAAGAGTAGAAGCACCAGAAAATACAGGGGATTGTCCCATTCCACTGAAGCAATGTTATAATTAATGTATCAGAAAGTAGAGAAAGTACTTTTGGAGCCATGCACCTTTTACAAAGATTTACTACTTGGGTATCTAAGATCAGGAGCAGGTCTTATAGTGGAGCTCAGGGACCTGTAACCATATATTTTGTATAGGTATGTTGCCTTAAATTTTTGTATCGTTGTACTCTTTGTGCATCCAAATTGTGTGTCAGACTGTTAAAAAGTAATTGGTGGCATCTATTATCTCACTTTTTCTGAAATCAAATTACTTAATTTGGCAAAACCCAGATAGAGTCATGAACATCATCACATTTTTGCCTTGTGTTGGAGTAGCACCTTGAAGTTCATATTTGACTCTATGTTATTTGTTTCATAAATTTATTATAAAGGCCTTCCTTGACTCCCAAGTCTTGGTTAATGGGAAAATAGTAGGATAAAGCAAATATATGAAATATGAGGGATTATTGACAAATGAATGCGGATGTGTGCTACTGTTATCAAGCTAATCAAAATTGCATACCTGACATAGTTTCAGGAATATACAGTTTTATGTGGGTCTTGGAATGATTCCCAAGTGATTCTTTTCTGGAAATGGATATAAAATAATTTTCATTTACTCCAATGTATAACAGTTAAAGGAGAGGATTAAACTTAGCTAATCTTTTTGTTCTTTTTTTTGATTAGGTGCTCACAGTATGTTTATGTTTTACTTGACAGTTATAGTGAAATTTGAAACTGGGTTGTCATGGGGTATGAAAGAGTTTTTAAAATACTCTAATGAGACAGGTCACAGATGCGAGATTCTTGGGTAGTTAGGAGTGAATTGTTAACTTTGAATTGCTAAGTATGGTGAGCCTTTGCAGGTAAAGGCAATTAATTGTAGCAGATAGGGTCCAGAGCCAATTATAGTGCCTGTGAGTTTAGATTAAGATGCAGTCTTCTAGGTAGCCATATGGAAGTGAACTCTTGCAACTATAGCTAGTTTTGTATTCAAGTGCAGTGTATGATGTTACCGGATGTTCGAGACTGGTCAGAAGTGTTATGACCCGCTCTAGAAGGCAAAGGTAACCTAGGTTCTTGTTAATCCTTTGGGGTGGGTTAGAGTGCAATGACACTGAATGATTGATGATTGTAAATATATACATATAGGGTTTGATTTAGAACAATTTGGTTGCAATGGAAAGCAGGTATGTAGCCATTTGGGTTATTATTATCTGTAGTAATATAGCAGTATGAAAGCATAAAAATATCATTTAAGAAAATGTATAAGGGAAAAGAAAGAAAGGATAAGAGTAAGGGAACATATCACCACCCATGGATCTGCAATGAGACTTGATGCAATTTCGATGTCCATTGGTTGCAGTAGTGATCACTGTCTTGATCCATTGGGGGTGGGGAAAAAACCCTCAAAACACAAAGTCCAATGGGTTAAAATATGCTCAAGCTGGGTGGGAATGCCCAGGTACCTCCCCTGGGGGGGAGCTTTCACTCCTCTGGTGGAAGGCTTCAGAAATGAATCTGGGGGCACTTTGGGGTCTTTGATGGTTTATGACACCTTCTAAGACATGACATCTGCCTCTCACATCAGCACAGTTGAGCCAGTTACACCCCATCAGACCTGGAGTCTTGTGTCCAGTTCTGGGCTCCCCAGTGCAAGAGAGACATGGACATATTGGAGAGAGTCCAATGAAAGGCCACAAAGATGATGAAGGGGCTGGAGCCTCTCACCTATGAAGAAAGGCTGAGAGAAAGAGCTAGGACTGTTTAGCCTAGAGATAAGAAGGCTCAAGGGGGATCTTGTTAATGTATATAAATACCTAAAGGAAGAGTGCAAAGAGGACAGAGCCAGGCTCTTGTCAGTGGTGCCCAGTGACATGACCAGAGGCAATGGGCACAAACCAAAACACAGGAGGTTCCCTCTGGACATCAGAAAATGTTTTTTAAACTGTGAGGGTGACAGCACTGACACAGGTTGCCCAGCGAACTTCTGTAGTCTTCCTCCTTGAAGATGTTCAAATAGCAGCCTGGACATGGTCTTGGGCAACTGGCTCTTGGTGGCCCTGCTTGAACAGGATTGGACCCTCCAGATGACCTCCAGAGGTCTCTTCCAACCTCAGCCATTCTTTGATTCTGTGATTTTGACAAGGAAAATGTTAGTAGTTGATAGTTTTCAGGCAGACATAACATCTAAAGTTTAGTTCTTTTTGTCATGCGCTATCATTGTGAACATGGCTGTTATCTAGACTTGAATAACATCAATGCTTTGATAATGACCTGTCAGTGGTGTGCAACCGAGTAAAGAGAAGTAGATGGATGAATTCTGCAAGATTATGAGCCAATGTGGCCCTTCACTCCCCAGAAAATCAGATTGACATGGAATTGAAGATTAGTGTGGAGAAAAATACATGATCACAGCTTGCTGCAATCAGCCTTATCTAGGAGGTTTAATATAGTGGTATTTCATAATATACGGCACTTTTGCTGATAGTAATGCATCACAAACATCAGTATTTTCCATCACTAATGTCAGTAGAATTTAGTGTAGTTGTTATTCAAAGATTTGAGTCAAAGGTGTTTTAAAAAAGCCCAAACTTTTCTCATGCACTGTAGTACAATAATTCTATGTAAAGAATTAATTCTCTTGATCCTTGAGGTTTTTTAGGTAAGATGTGGAAGATGAGAGCAAGCCAGGTATACGTTGGGGTCTAAAACTTCTGAATAGAAGTGAGCTTATTTGGGAGGAGGAAGCAAAGAGCATATCTCGCTGAAAATGTCAGGATAAATTAAACTCTCTAACACTATTTTTTTAGTATTAAGGAGTAGGCATTACTTTATTCCAGGCCAGGGTGCATAAGGGGATAGCTCCACCTAGGTGCACACAACTTTCAAAACTTTTTACTTATCTATACATTATTAGCAAATAAATAAATTAATATTCATTGGTTCTAAATTACATAATTCTCTTCATTAATTAGTATTCTATCTTCTATTGGTTATTGATTTCTTGCTTCTCATGTTCATTAGTCCACATTTTTCAGTCTTTTTATTATCTTTTTCCCAGACAGGGAGTCTCCAGCACATGTTGGATTGTCTTTGTTAGTCTCCTCTTTATCTTCTGGTTACTTCAACATGTCCTTGGAGGGCTATAAATTCCAGATTCCAGGTGTCCAGCTTTTAACTCCCTCAGGTTTTGTTCATTGAAGCTTATCAGGGTTAGTTTGGCAAAACTTAAAGTTTCAGTGATCTAATAATCAAACTCTAACAATAACAGTCTGTAAAGAAACCCAAAACAACTTAGCTACGTGCTGGCTAAAGTGGAAAATTACACTGCTTAAGACTAATACTCTGCTTATGATTATTTAAAGCAATTAATAAAAAAGTTAATTAAAACCATTAATTAGGAAACTTATATAATTTCTAACACATGGAGAAATAGGGATGTGCAAGTAGTAGTTTAGGGCAGGTAAGGAGAGATGAAAACCATTAGGTAAGGTGCTGGAAATGACCTGTTGTTGACTAAAACATACATCTACAGAACATGGAGAAGAACAATTGAGTGCAGCATGTAGGCTGTACACTGGCTGTGACTGCAGTAGTGAAAACACAGTGAAATAGAAATCCAAGATGGAAGATGAGTATTGAAGAATGTGTGTTGTTCTAGAAAATAGAAATTAAAGTGAGCTTGGTGGGGAAGCACTCTTACTATTATGATCAGCTAAAGAAATAGGTGTGGTATGAATAAAATACATTCATTTTGAATGAAAATCTCTGGCAGAAGAGGTATTATTAAAGCAATGCAGCAGAGTAAGATTTGAAGCTGATGAGTCCTTTGCCTGTAACTTCTTAAGTCAAAGAATGATGTTTATTTTGATAGTAAGTTAAAATACTGTAAGAATTGTAATAAGAAGTTACCTTGAACTGAATGTTCACAAACTGGGTTTGCTTTAAGTAAATGTTGGTTTAGAACTCATTTGCTTTTGAAACAATCTTTTATAAACTAAGGAAAAAAATTTTGACAGTGAGGGTGCTCAGACATTGGAACAGGTTGTCTAGAGCAGTCTTGGATTCTCCATTCTTGGAGATGATTGGAACCTGACTGGACACAAAGACCTGGGAAAACTAATGTAACTGTTATTAGCTGTGCTTTGGGCACAGGGTTAGAACAGATGACCTCATAATCTTTGTTTCAGCCTAAATTATTCTGTCATTTTTAAGTTCTGTCTAGTTAGTAAAGCCAGTTGGACTACATATCTTTTCATATGAAGAGCACTAGAATTCTTTGAACTCAAAGATGCCATTAAGGATATTAGAATTTATTTGGGGGAAGAGAAGAATTGATCTACAAAGAAAACTCACTAAGGTACCAGGTCAATCAGTTAGCTTCTCTGTCTGCTTGTAATTTGGTTCAACTTTTTCCCCACTATGTTAGGGGATTAAGCTAAACTGAATTACTTTCTTTGTTGCAGTAAAGAGCACACATGTGGTTTGTTCCCATAGCTCAGCTGACATACTGTATTTCATTGTTGTTCTAATAACTTGATCAAGTGCCTAAGTTTTTTGAGTCTTATTTATTAGGACTAAGTTGAAATACTTGATGTGGTTCAATATGGAAAATTATTACTTAAGTTAGAGATTAGTAAAAGAATTGTAGAGAAGGAGCTGGTAGAGGTGGTTAGTAGAATTAGAAGAGTGATTATCAAAGAGGAATAGTTGCAGTGGAGTACCCTAGGGATTGGTCTTGAGTCTTAGTATTTATGGTGCGTCGTGATATTTGATACAAGGGAAATATTGTCAATACACAGGTAACTTTACAAGAAGCTGCTCTGAGGAAGCTAGATTGTTTGGAAAGAAAGTCTGGAGCAGAGTGGCACAGCTGAAACTTCATCTGAAATGATCCATACAGTTCTTGCCATCTGTAGTAATGAACGAATAGATAATACTAGAATAGGTGCAACGAAAAATTGCAAGAAAGATTGGTGGAAGAGGGAACTAGCAAAATAGTCTGGAGGGAGGTAAGTTCATCTTGGCAAATGTGATGAGGCACTAATTACCAAACAAGGATTAAAAACCGTTGTAAGTTAAATGAAGTTGACACAAAAATATTTTGATTATAAATTAATTACCTGAAAGTATCTGGTCATCTTTATGTTAAAAGGTTCTCAGTAAGACCATGGGGAGAAAAAGAAACATAAATTTAGAAAAGATTTTGATATGAATTTCTGTAACATAGCATAACATAACTTTTAAAAATGAAGTAGCAGTCAATTCTAGAATATTTTTCTTGTGATCTTGCAAACTTGGTCACTAGCTCTGCATGGTGTTGCAGAAGCAAGGGGAACAGATTTGCTAAAATAAATGTGGTCATAGAATTATATTAGCCTTAGAAATCAAATTATTTGAGCTGTTAATTCTATACCATGATAAGGAAGTTTGGTACAAAAAGAGCACAGAAGAAATTAAACTGTCTGTTATCAGAATCTTGTTAATAGTCCTGCTCATAATGATCATAATCTCTTCGTAGTATTAAACACTGAAAACTGTCAGGCAGCTTTAATCATATATATATATATATTCTGAGAACAAAAGCATTTTCTTTGATAAACTGATACTGTTACCTCATAGTGTGTTGTGAACACTGTACTGTATTTTGTAATAGTAACTTAAGCATGGTTTCATGAAACTTGAGACAAATTAATGCTTCCTGAGCAGGTCCCTGTTCTTTCTCTCTCCCCCATTATTTGATTATTTTCCTCTGTTTCCATGTGTATAACTGATGTGGGTTCTAGCACTCAGCAGACTGTTTTGTGAGCTACAATGTTTCTAACATTTCTACCACGATAGAAAATGAGCTCAGGAAAAAAATAATTTAAAAAAAGTCTCATAGTTTTCTGCTAGATTGAGTTAAATCAGTGCAATGAATAGCTTGACAAGTAGCAGACCTAGCACTAGGGATGAAATAGGATGGCATAGCCAGGTTTGGTATATGGGAGGAAGGAAGAATAAGAGTGGAGAGCAAGACTTTTTCTTGTTGGCAGTATTAGACTGTTGATGTGTTCAAGTGCAGTCTAAGATAAAGTCTGCTGCCTGTTTTCCCAATGTAATGTATTTTTAGTAGATACATATGATAATGTGAATTACCTCAGAATGTATGAATATTTTACACTTCTGTACTGTTAGTTATGTAGATAATACAGCCTAATTTTATAGATTGTCATTCACTTTTACCATCATAAAATAGTCTTCCTGAATTTTCTGATGGAGTCTGATTTCTCACTTTAAACGGACAAAATAGATAAACTGTCTATATATATCAAGCAGTGGTGGGAGCTAAACCAGAGTGATTCAGGTCTTTTCCTTCCACTGTTATGCTAAGAAGTTGAAAATGAAATGAAACATAATTGTGAGTACAACTCACAACTGAATTAAATTTGGATGAAATGCAAGTGGTTTTTGAAGCAAACAGGGGCCTAAGATGGGAAGAAGGTGGAGTCCAGGTGTGTAAGTCCAATAATAATAACATTTTCTGTGTGCTTCTGCTGTAAGAATTTAAAAAAATATATTGAAGTTAATGGGTTCTGCTGTAATTAAAATTACAAAATCAGTTTTTCTTTAAAAAAAATTATTAAACAAAAGGGAGTTATGGAAATGTCTTTTGCAAAAATAATAGTAACTAGTTAAAAGGTGCTTTGTTTCTGATAGCTATGTCAGAGAGAATATTGCAGTCTTTAGGAAAGAAATACTGTAACTCGTTCCTTTTGGTTTTGAGCATAACCATGCTGAAATTCCACTTTGACACTGAGTAAGTTTGTTTCCAACGAGATTTCAGTTTTCTATTTTTTTTCTAAAAATTTGAGGATACTACCTCCTTGATAGGCATGGAATTATTTTTGAATAATCTTTTAATAGTGCTATGGAGGTGTGAAACTCTAGAGACTCTTAAATATTGAAAGTCAGTACAGGAAGTGTACTAAAAATTTCATAATAATCACTCAATCCCCTATTTCATATAATTGTTCCAGATAGTGATATTTTGCCCAGTTCACTTTATTTGTTTAAAAATAGCTATTATAGGGTTTTAATAATAATGCAAAGTTATAAATCAATATAGGACAACAATATTAGTTTTAGTTCAAATAATTAAGCCTTAAAAACCATTTAGAAAACATTTTTAATTTCCACTGTTAATATTTACTTATTAAATAGCCACATAGTAATGTTTTACCTGCACATTTAAGAGAAGCAAATTAGTCTCAGCATGTGCCTGGAAGATTGCCAAACCTCTGGTAGCAGTTGTCTTGCTTGATTTGTCTGCCCGTTCTTTTGATGCTTCATGTTGTGAGGCAGTGGACTTCTGTATGAGTGAGTGGGGCCAGCTTTTATAATTTTCAATTTTTGTGGGAAAAGTCCCACATCAGAAATATTTAAAGTGTCTCTTCCTTAAATTTAAGAGTTCTGAGCTATTTTTCACAGAAGTCTTTAAAATCTCATTACTTTAATATGATTTACTGAAAAACATCATGCAAGTGCATATCAGTAATGAGCTCTCATAGAAAAGCAGTATTTTTCTTAATTTGACAGGTATGTCAGTTTTATTGAAGAGCCACTAAAACACTTAAAAACTTATTGGTAATTAAAAGATAACTGTGTAAGACTTCTGTATTATTTTGAATGAAAGGCTTGGGTTCTTTTCAAGCAGTGGAACACAGCTACCACCACTCCTTGCTAAGAAGAAAGTCATTGCCTGCATGATATATTTGTATTCACAGAAACTTCAAAATGATACAGCCTTTTTAATGGGGTGGATAAGAGGTAATAAAAGTCATTACAGTGTATGATAGCTGTTCCAGGTCTGTTTGTAGAACAGACAAGTATGAATCAAATCTGGGAGTTTAAAATGTTTAGGCATTAGATGAGTATGTTGGATTAATCTAATTATTTACTTAATGTCTTTTTCCAATGTAGCCAGCAGCCAGCTTCGGGCGTAGCTTATTCCCATCCAACTACAGTTGCCAGCTACACTGTCCACCAGGCACCAGTTGCTGCGCACACTGTCACTGCAGCCTATGCTCCAGCAGCAGCTACAGTTGCAGTAGCCAGGCCTGCTCCAGTAGCTGTTGCAGCTGCTGCAACAGCTGCTGCTTATGGAGGCTATCCTACAGCGCACACAGCTACAGATTATGGTTATACACAGAGACAACAAGAAGCTCCACCACCACCACCTCCTGTCACTACGCAGAATTACCAGGTGTGTTTTAAAAAAAACCAAACTTATGTAATTTTTAAATGATATGTTAAAAGGAGGAGGCCTGTTTGGATAAGAGAATGCGGTGATATTTATATTTTTTCTTCCATGGATCACAGCTAAAACTGTGATAGAATATGAAGTGACTGCAGTCCTGTATGGTGCATATAGAGGATTATCAGCAGTAATACTGCTAAGATTTAGACATTCACACAATAAACAATGAATTGACATTTATTTCCAAATGATTTTGTGAACTACTGCTGAAATACTTGTCTTGGCTAGCCTAAATGTCCAAGTGGCATGCGGTAAAATGGGTCATGGAACTGATTTAGATGAAAAAACTGTTCCAATAAAAATTTTCAGTGGGAGATAGAAGTAGTTCTCTTATCAGATTCCTGGTTGCCACAGGAGCTCTAGCACCAAATGTAAGAGGATAGAAGATTACTCTAGGAGAGGAACTGTCTTTTGGGTAGATTTTGGGTACCTTTTGTGAGACTACTGCTTAACCTTGTGTGGCTACAGGCTTTTACAAAAGGAAACTGTTGTCTGTTTTCATCTCACTCTGACCTTTACTGACACTTCTTTGCGTTGAATTTAGCAGTTGTCAGCATTTGGGTGGGTCAGTTCAAGATAAGGATTCCACAGAAAGTTAACCAACTAAAAAGGAACAGCATCTTTCCATGGGATTGACAGGCTTCTGCAGAATTTCCTTGGTTCTGCACAGTTGTGGTGCCAATGCAAGAGATGGATGTGGGATCATGTAGGGTGAGGAGAGATGTGATGGTACCTCAGACAGCTTCCCATTCTTACACTGGCTTAAATGTCTTATGAAACAACATCCTATCAGTGACTGGTATTCCTCTTCAGGAATAAAGAAACTTAGCAGTACAAATCAGTGCTGAACCAGTTTTGCAGTTGGAAGATTTTAGTATGTAGTGGTTATCTTGGGACTTATTTAAGATAAGTGTTTACTCCAAAGAGTGAGAAGTTGCAGTCTTTTCTGTCTGTCTAGATTGACACAATGTAAGGGTATATACACATCAATAACCCTAGCCCACTGGTTTCAGACAGCTTAGATGCAGAAAGATGAGCGGTTTTACATGACCAGGTAGTCTCCTATTAGAAATGTGAGCTTTATTTGTATTTTTATCAGCTTTTTTTCTACATTAGCATTCGTTAGTCAGTCTTCAGTGGATATTTCTAGGCAGATGTTTTATGTGCAAGTTATCAAACTCTTATGGTGTGACTTATAATTAAAATGTGCATTTACTATGAGACAGAGGACATTAAATAGTATGTCCCTTATAAAAATTCTTTAACTTTTAGTCCTAACTTTATCAAGGCATTATCTAGACTCTTAATTTGCATTTATATTTGTTTAAAGCTACTATACTGTTGCTGTATGTTATGAATTCCTTTGAATGGCTTTGTACTTTGTTACATATGATAATGAACCAAAATGTAGGAGTCTTTCCAGTAGCATGTTTACATATAATTACAAGGTTGTTAACCTAGTCAGTTATTAGATGCATGCAGATAGAAAATAGTCCCCTAAATTAAAGAAAAATACTACAAGAAAGACATTGAGGCACTGGAGCGTGTCCAAAGAAGGGCAGTGAAGATGGTGAAGGGTCTGGAACATAAGTCTTCTGAGGAGTGGCTGAGGGAGCTAGGGTTGTGTAGCCTGGAGAAGAAGAGGCTGAGGGGAGATCTTATTGCTCTGAAAAGAGGTTGTAGTGAGGTGGGTCTCAGTCTCATCTCACAGGTATCAAGTGACAGAACAAAAGGAAATGGCCTCAAGTTGCGCCAGGGGAGGTTTGGTTTAGATATTAGGGGAAAATTTCTTCATGGGAAGGGTTCTAAAGCATTGGAACAGGCTGCCCAGGGAAGTGGTAGAGTCACCATTCCTGGAAATGTTCAAAAAATGTGTGGATATGGTTTAGTAGTGAACATGGTGGTGGTGCTAGGTTGACTGTTGGACCTGGTGATCTTAGAGGTCTTTTCTAACTGTAATGATTCTATGATTTCATTCACCAGCACCCCCAAGTCCTTAGCAGGGCTGCTCTCAATTTCTTCATCCCCCACCCTGTATTGATACAAGAGATTACCCAGACCCAGGTGCAGCATCTTGCACTTAGTCTTGTTGAATCTCATGAGTTTCCCATGGGCCACATCTTGAGCTTGTCCAGGTCCCTCTGGATGGCATCCTTTTCTTCAGGAGTGTCAACTGCACCCCTCAGCTTGGTGTCATCTGCAAACTTGCTGAGAATGCACTCGATCCTTTCATCTGTCATTGATGAAGACATTGAATAGCACTTGGTCCCAATACAGACCCC
>VWZT01014365.1:7984-155920 GCA_013397055.1 Pachycephala philippinensis
TATTTCACGGCAGCAGATTTCCGGGTGGGTTTGTTTGCTGTGGCAGTTTGAAGTACCACATTGAAGCAGAAGGAACCTCTTTTTCTTTCAAATATGAAAGAGACTTAAGAACTGCAATTCTGACCTAAAATCACATGTTTTATCCTTTGTGCGAGTTGAGAAATAAGTGGGGAGGGGTGCTGGAGGGAAAGGGAGAGTTTGTTGTAATCTTTATCATTCTTCTATTACCTTTAATTCTGTTAGTGATAAACTTCTTTGTATTCTTTAAAGTTTTGAGCCTGCTTTGCCCTTCTTCTAATTCTTATCTCACAAAAAGTAAAAGATGCAAACTAAACCACCACATTAATTGGTGCGTTGGCCAGGAAACGAACTGAACCCCTTACAGTCCCCTGACATCCTTGTCTCTAAACTGGAGAGACATGGATTTGATAGATCAGCTATTTGGTGGGTAATAAATTGGCTGAATGGTGACAACCAGGGAGTTGCAGTTCACATTTCAATGTCCAAGTGGAAAACAGTGACACAAGTGGCATTCCATAGGGGTTGGTATTGGAACCAGCACTTTTTAACATCTTTGTCGACAAAGGCACAGTGGGATTGTATGCACTCTTAGCAAGTTTACCAACGACATGGAGCTAAGTGGTTCAGTCCACAAGCTGGAGGGAAGGGATGGCATCTGGAGGGGCCTTGACAGGTTTGAGAGGTGGGTCTGTGCAATTCTCATGACATTCAACAAAGTGAAGTGCAAGGTCCTGCACCTGGGTCGGGGCAATCCCAGGCAAAGTACAGGCTGGATGTAGAAAGGATCAAGACTAGTCCTGGGCACAAGGACTTGGGGATGTCTGTGAACAAAAAGCTCAACATGCACTTGCAGCCCAGAAAGCCCACCACATCCTGTGCTGCATCTAGAGCAGCGTGGCCAGCAGGGTGAGGGAGGGAATTCTGCACCTCTGCTCTGCTCTTGTGAGAGAGTGCCCACCTGGAGTGCTGCATCCAGCTCTGGAGCCCCCCAACTCAAGAAAGACCTTGACCTGTTGGAATGAGTCCAGAGGAGGACCATGAAGATGATCAGAGGGCTGGAGCAGCTCTCCTATGAAGAAAGGCTGAGAGAATTGAGGTTGTTCAACCTAGAGAAAAGAAGGTTCTGGGGAGACCTCATAATGACCTTCCAGTACCTAAAGAAGTACAAGAGAGCTGGAAAGGAACTTTGCACAAGACCATGTTGTGATAGGACAAGGGGCAAAGGCCTTTAGCTGAAGGAGAGTTGGTTTAGGCTAGAGAGTACGAAGAAATTCTTTACCATAAGGGTGTTGAGGCACTGGAACAGGTTGTCCAGAGAAGTTGTGGATGCCCCATCCCTGGAGGTGTTCAAGGCCAGATTGGATGGAGCTTTGAGTAAACTGGCTTAGTGAAAGATGTCCCTGCCCATGGTGAAGGGGTTGGAACTAGATGATTTTTAAGGTCCCTTCCAATCCTAACCATTCTGTGATTCTATGATTCTATGTTTCTAGAGCCTTGGTCTCACAGAATTGGCCTGCCTGGGGCCACACCACTTCATGCTGCATCCATACCATGACCCATAGTGGGAGGCTGTACAATAGCAACAGTTGATGGTATAGCTGCTGTACAGGGATAGCAAATGATGCAGGGGGTGGAGGAGAGAAGCAGTGGATGTGGCTTTTTGGCAGAATTTACTGCAGTGATACTTCAGAAAGAGCTTGGGGCACTTGTATTACTAAACAGTGAGCTGTACTAATAGGAGAGAATAGTAAATTCCTGACTTCATTATTTTCGTTAATGTTTCAGTGAATCTGAAGCAAAAGGAAGTTTTAGCCTTCTGGAATAAACTGCTATAGAATTCCCTTTGCTTTATTTCAAAGTAATATGCTGATATTTCTCACTTCCTGCTGAAGTGTTTATATACTGTCAGATAATTTCTTGGTTCTCTCTTGGAAGCTACTACAGTTTACTGAGGAGCTGAAGCATTCATTACATCTTTTATGTGTCTCAGAAGGGTATTACGAAGTTCAATTAACATTTGAGAAGTGTTCTGCAATTCTCAGATGACATGTACAGTGGAAGCATACGAAATGGTTATTATCCATTGAATGCATGATGTTTGCTGTGTACCTATCCTTCATCAAGCTGCTCCTAGGTAGAAGTGATCTCCTCGTGAAGACCACTTGAACTTGTGCAGCAGTACTGGCCAAATATAGCATTAGGGGGTGTGAGATTTTGCTGCTCATTGAAATCGCGTACGATTGAAGGGAGAGTGACAAATCATTGTTCAAGACTTCAATTATATAAAAATCTTAACAATTCTCAGTCCCACATCTTTAAGGGCTTTTGAAGCATTGTGAAAATAAGCACAAAGTAAAGGAAGTCTAGGAGGCAGGAAGCACGATCTTGCTATTGTGAGTGTTTCACCTGCCAGACAATGCTTACCTTTGCAGTCCCTGCACCACTTCTAAGGTCAAGTAAGCAGAGTAATTAGAACATGAATTCAGAGTTCAGGTTGTCCTTGTAAGTTTGTGCCTTGATACGGCAGATTGTGGGAGGATGGGTTGCCAAAACCTTGACGTTTCATTAGTCCTGGAATGAATCATTTGTGCAGAAGAAAGGCTGAAGTCAGTCTGCCCTCTTTGAATGAATATAGGTTTTTCATATTCAAGTACTGTGAAGCTGGTTTCAGAGCACCCCACGATTCATGCTTTCCAATAGAACACTTGGTCAGTCAGGAAGCCTTTCTGATGGGGCTCCCTAAATGCATGTGCCCAGGAGAGCATTGGACCATCAAATGCTGAGTGGGGTTAGGGCATAAGCATAAAATGTAGGCAAATACATAGGGTCCTTCAGCTGTAAAACAGAAGAGGTATTTGCAGCTGAGAATCTGTCTCTAATAAATAACTCAGCAAGCCAGACAGTTTATTTCTTCCCTTCCAGCTCCTACTAGGAAAACTTTCCTTTGTTCATGAGTATCATAAGAGTGCAGCAACTCCCAGTATCACTTTTTTTCTGGCACCTGCTGTTATTCCAGCCCATCTGTAATGAAATTCCCTTTCTGCCAGGAACTGAAGAAAGAGTTCCAGTTCTGTAGGATGTACAGGAGGGATGGAGAAGAGAGCTACAGTGGGGAGAAGTAGTAGTGGCAGAGTGGGAAGTGCTTTGAATCATGTGCAAGAAGCATTTCTCTCTCCTGAGGAAGCATGTCTTTCTGTTTCCTGTGTCCATGCTGGACCTCAAAATCCCTAACACAGGTGGCTCTGTTAAGCAACCCAAGTAAATTGAATCTAGTCTTCAATTTCATAAATTGCCAGGGGATAATTTGCCCATGAGAACATGTCATGACCTACACCCTAGGATAAGTAGAAATTTTTGTTGACTGAAGCCATGGAATTTATCCATCAGTTTATCTGTATCTATTTCTTTTCTTCTATGGCATTGTAACAATAAGGACCATCTTTTTTCTCTATTGGGTATAAATTGAGGTAGGATTTCAGGACTTGTGCCTTTTCAATACAGCTAGTACTGTATTCTCTTGAATTAATTCTGCTTAGTTTTCCTTTTAAGTTTGTGGTATAATTAAGTATCAACTTGTTCCTTTGAAATAGACTCTGGTGCTGCTTGTCCCGACCCTGGAGAGGGGGAAAGGGACTCAGGTGAGCTGCAACAACTGAGCAGGGGTTGTTTGGGTCTTATGATCTGTGTGGATCTGAGAAAGGAGTGGGGGAGAAGAGATCAGTTGACCCACTGGACTTTGCGGGTCAAAGGAGTTGTTTGCTACTCCTCACTTCAGCTTCCAGCCTACAGCTTCCAGTGCATGCACGAAGGTATGGAATCCTGAACCAGGGCTGGGCACATTCCCTTGTGCCATGTGCCTTGTCCCTTGTGTCTGGTGCCTTGTCAGACAGCTCCCTGCTGGTGGATCTGTCAACATACAGTCAGAGCCCAGGCTCAGCCCTCGCTGCATTGTATGTTCACAAAAGCACCTGCCTGTTCTGACAGGTGCATTTTGGCAGTGCCAGGGCTGATTCCTCACTTGTTACATGCGGGTCTAAATTTTCCTCACTACTTTTTTGTGGTGTTCTATAAGCAACACTAGCAAATAAACCAAGGTATATTAATCACCATATCTGTCATCAGGTATTAGTGGACGATGTGTCTTCTCACCTTTCTATTTTTAAGTATTGATTTGAAATTTTCTTTGGTAGTATGGAAAAATATGTTTAGAGTAGCTTTATGCAACAGCAGAGACTTTAATTTTTAAAAGAGTGAAGGACTAATTTTGTCCCAATGTGCCATTAGAACTATCCAATATCTTCTATTTACGGTGTTTGCTCATTCCATCTAATAGATATTTGCGTGGCAGAGGCGATGAGGCGTGATTACCAGATGTTTCCAGTCATCCTGGGAAACAGATTTGTGCCCTGAAGGCTGGAAGCCTTTCCCTTTTTTTCAAAAGAGGATCATTTTTAATCCCAGAACAGTGTTTAAGGAAGTACAGGTGTGGGTATTATCACTGTTCACTTTATATGATCTTTAATATAAACATGGATCTATATTTCTCTTTTGGCCTTAACTCCCACCTCCTACAAAGACCACCAAACTTGTGAGATTTATTTCTACCATTAAGAGTAGAAGAAAGGGGAAAGAAGGAGAGGAAAAGAAATGACAGCCTACCTGTGGAGAGACATATTATGTATACAGCATGTGTCTTCCTTTGTATGGTCCTCCAGATAGAAGAAAAGATCAACTCCCTTGCCTCCCTCAGAAATGTCTCTTTAGAATGACACTGTAAATGCAGTCAGAAGTCTATATTCCAGATTGAAACTGGGGGCACCAAAAAATAAGTGACTCACCCTGATATAGCTGATTTATGTCTCAAACAACTCCAAAAATGGAGAGCACAGGCTGCCTTCTCAGTCTGGCCACAACACTACTTTAATTTAGAATACCTTGTCCTTATGTCTAAGCAAGGTTTGGGTGTAATTTAGAAGTCCAGCAGCTAAAGAGCAATTCACTTTACAATTGCTTAATAGTGAAAATTTCAATAACTTACTCTTACTTGCATCTTTTCCTGTCTCCTTCAAAAATTCCTTGTTCCAGCCTAAATTTCTCAAGCCCACACAGAATCTCTGTCTGAGAAACAGAGTTGAAATTCATTCTCTCAGAGAAGCTTGCAGTTTTAAAAAATTACTTTAATTTCAGCTGTATATGAAACCTGACATTTTAAAATTTGCCAAGAAAGAATTTCCAGAAAAAATAATTTCACATGGAGGAAAGTTTTACTTTCAAAATGCTATTTTTTTCATCTATGATTTATTTTTATTAGTCTCATCTGCTCTAATTGAAATTTTAAAATGAAAAGTTGAATCAAAATTAATTTTCAGCACTGTCATGGTGCTCTGTGAAATGTTTTAGCAATCCCAGAATCTCCAGTTCAGATGCCAAGACCTTTTGTCTCTTTCTATCCCTCCCTACCATGAGGTTCGCTGTGTTCTTCTCTGCATGGAATGATCTTCTAAACCAGCACCATTGTATTGGGACTTGCTGTTGTTTCTCCCATTATATTCAAAGGGTTGGAATTACATTAATCAAGGAAAATAAATAAATATTCAAGTTATGACCTTCTCCAGTGCAGGTCCCAGGGCATATCTTATCCTCTGGCTTTTAGATATTACTACCTTCTTGGTGTCCCAAGGCAGCAGAATATTTAAGTGTGCATTAACAGCTAAAAAAAAACAAAACTAAACAAAAAAAAAGCTTTGTGAAATGTGGGCCACTTAATTTGAATTAGAGGGCTCAGTCTTGACAGGGGCTTTCTCAGTGGCCAATTTAGACAGGGTGAAGTTCAGTTCCTTGAACATAGACATCCATTGCCATTAAAGATATCCTTTAAGCTGTTCACGTGGTCTCCTGTTGTACCTTCAGAAAGTCTTGGGTCATTGACACCACGTGGTGTCCTTAGTACAAGAATCCTGTCCTTAGGGTTTACTTAAAGTGAATCATAGCAGCAGTTTCACTGAACTCAGTATTAAGCAGATGCTGAAGTTGAGATACCACCCAGTGACACATTTCTGCAGGACTCAGACCACTGAAGGATCAGGGCTATGTTTACTTGGAAAAGCCAGAATACTATTTATGATTCACAAAACCACATACAGAGTAAGAATACAAAGATGTCAGCCTAAATCCTGACTTTGTTAGCGACCAGTAGCAGGTGCTGCCTGTAACCCAATAGTAGCAGGACCAGCATGTAGTAGTGCTAGTGCTTCCTCAGATTTTCTTCTGGTTTCCACAAGTTTTCATATAGGGACTTCCCAAGACAGGGAGGATATCTTTGCATTTGCTAAGTCATGACTTCCCTTCCCTTCCCTTCCCTTCCCTTCCCTTTCCCTCCTTTTCTTATCATTGTTTTTGTTATGAATACCATAATAATGAGCTATAATAATCCATGAGGAACTGTCAGTGAGCCTTCCCTGGCATCTATTTGTAACCTTGGTTTTTTTCATAGGCAAGTATGGTATACTAATGCTATTTTCTACTGTCTGAGAACCACCTACACCTGTCTTTATCCTTACACATTCATCAGAAATCCGCTGTCAGCTGTAAATAACAACAAAATTGAATTGTAGGCATTATGTATTTAGCCCTGTCTTGTCTGAAAGACATTAACACCCATCTGTACTTAATGTAATATTTTCATATGTCAGTGTCTCTTCCTCTACCCGTGCATCATGACTGCCAGTAGGAAATGCAGTTAAGGATAGAGTTCAATTATTTCCAAAGATACAGCACTATAATATTAGGTATGCAGATATTTTCTACAACAATTCATATTCCTTCTCGTATGATTGTCTGCTCTTTTTGGCCACTGTTTGCCATCCACTCACTATACACTCTTAACAGTGACTTGCTGATCTCTATTTTGTTTTCTGATTAATCTGAGTTTCCTGACTGCTGGTGGGCAAACAAGCACCCCCATCATCTAGCTTGCCTCGGCATACATTACACATACATCTAGCACTATGTGTGTGAATAGTTTCTTCAAGGGAAATACATTTTTCCTATTCATAATTTCTGCATTAAGGGAAGTAATTATGTTAGTTTGCTAAAGGTGCTACTACTTTTTGCTCAGCCTTGTCCTTTACCATGTCAAAGCTGAGTGAATTTGCTCTGCATGACCTCATCTGCTGTTGCATTAGGAGAACTCCTGGGAAAAGGCATGAAAAGCCAGAGAGCCTTGGGGTTGTAAAAATATTTTTGTCAAAGAAAACAAAGAGCAAACACAGAAAAGCAAGCTCTTCTTTTCTTTTTCTTTTAAGAAGACTTAACACTTCCTTTTTCTTTTTTTCTTTTTCTTTTTCTTTTTCTTTTTCTTTTTCTTTTTCTTTTTCTTTTTCTTTTTCTTTTTCTTTTTCTTTTTCTTTTTCTTTTTCTTTTTCTTTTTCTTTTTCTTTTTCTTTTTCTTTTTCTTTTTCTTTTTCTTTTTCTTTCTCTTTTTCTTTTTCTTTTTCTTTTTCTTTTTCTTTTTCTTTTTCTTTCTCTTTCTCTTTTTCCCTTTTTCTTTTTCTTTTTTTCTTCTCTTCCTTTGTCCCTATCCCACAGATTAAGGAAAACTGGGTTAGAACTGCTGGTCTTACCTAGTTTGGTTTCTCCTCAGGAAGTGAGTGCTGTTTACTGCATGAGCAAAAACCCAGTGATGGATTAATTTTTAGTGTTATTTGAACTGCTCCCTGGATTGTAGGAAAAAAATCGAATCTCTGGGCATGCATTATGAATGTTAAGCAAGCTGTGACCTTAGTTTATGAATTCCTGATTTGCAATTCAGCCACAGAGGTATTCATGCACTCACCTCCCGTTTAAATTACATGCTTTAGGTTAATTAAATCAGGACTAGATCTAAAAACACCCAAGACACGTAGTTCTTTATGTAGCTGTACTCTTTATGCATTTAAACCAATTCTTCCAGCAGGCCTGTGGCAGTTACTGTCAGATAATATAGGAAATAATACATGATAACCACTGGGGACAGAATAAGATGTAAGTAGCACTGCAGCATTTATGAGTAACTGTTTCAAGTGGTTTGTGTCAGCATAGCTCTAGTTAAGTTGAAAATCAGATGACTGGAAAACTGACATGAGAAAAAGAGGTGAGCTAGGGATTTCCACTGGCAAGAAAAACAGTGGAATTAACTTGACTGCAAAGGATGCAGTCTATTTATATTTTATCTTATTTTGCTAAAATGATATCCAATCGCCTAATATACATTAAGATGATTTTATATTCGTGAATAAGATAATAAAAGAATAGTCCTTTGCAAAGGTAGTGCTCCTTTGGCACTGAATTCATATACATGCTGAGTTTCCCAGAAACTTTGAAACTTTTTTCTCATCTGAGGCAAAATTTTCATGGAACAATAGAATACTGAAATTGGAAGGGACCGACAAGGATCACCAAAGTCCAGCTTCTGGCCCTGCACAGGACTACCCCAAGAGTCACACCATGTGATTGAGAGTGTTGTTCAGACACCTCGTGAACTCTGTCAGGCTTGGTGCTGTGACCTCTTCCCTGGGGAGCCTTTTCCAGTGCCCAATCACCCTCTGGTGATAAAAACCTTTTCCTGATATCCAACCTAAGACCTACAGACATATTAATATTAATACTTATTTTTTCTACCGTATAAACACCAATGATATGCATTCTAAGTGCTATCCAACGCATCATCAAGTAACTAGAAACAACAGTAGAAAAGAGATGCTTTGAAGACTGTAATTACTTTAACCGTTCTTTCTTCTAAATTTGATAGCTACGGATTGTGTGTATGTAATACTCAGTGCCTGGATTTTATTCAGATAGACTTCCAGTTTTTAGAGGAAAAGAACATTTTTGGGATTTCTCTCTATCACTCTATCATTTTAGTAGCCTGGATAAATAGAATAATTGATTTAAAATAATTTTTTACATTTACTATGGTGAGATTAATTTTTCAGCTTTTCTTGATCTGCGGGCTTGAGTTGAATGCAGGGTAGAAAGTTAAAGGGAGGAGGTTTGGTTTCATTACAATGGTGCTATTTGTATTTGATTGATTTGTTTTTTATTGGAATAGCTGAGCTCTTTTTTAAGTGAAAAACCTATAAGTAACTTAGTAGTCAAAGTGTAAACTTGCTCTTTGAGGCATACCCTGGATCTGAGGCAGTATTGCCTATTGCTCTGCATGATGCTTTGGGGACTGCTGTGTCACAGGCAAGACAGGACCACTCACTGTCTGGAACAACTCCCTGGCCCTGCAGTGGCGTGTCTTGGTTGGGGACAGCTAACCCTGGACTAGGGGGATCATGGGATCTTCAGCATGCAGACTTTTAAAAACCTGGAGAGTGGCCCACGCATCACTCATCAACAACAAATCCTCATTAGGAAGGCATAGAAGAAACAGCTTTCGAATTTTAGGATAATTTTTAGTTTAGTCTTTTTTTCCCTCTATTCAGTCATTCTGAGTAGTATTCTCCATAATTTCTAGTTTAATTCTTTTCATAACCAGGGGTAAAAGTGGGGTGTCATGACTGGTTTTGGCTGAAATTCTTACTCATCACATGGGATGCCTAAAGGTTTTATTATGTGAGGTTAGAAGTACACATTTAAGGGAAGAATGAGAAGGAGAAGTAAAAGAAGACTCAATAGGCAGACTTTTGCTGTCCTTCCGAAGATTTCAGGCCAAGGTTTTTTTGAAAACAGGATGGACCTGGTTCTGATACCTGGGGAAGGAATTGCCACATGGGACAAAATTTGAGAATATTTCAGTTCAATTGAAAGTGGTGACACCTGCAATCTCCTCACTGGTGCATGAAAGACAAGTGCTGATAACATGTCCCACCCTTTCAGAAATTTTAAACAATGAGCTCACAGTATATGTCATATGTCTGACAGTATTTAAACAAACATAAGAAATGAATCAATGTTTTTCTTATGTGCAAGTTATTCTCTCGGAGATCGAAAAGCTCTCTGCAGACTAACTGAACTGTATGTGGGTATTGACCACTTATAGATTATTTGAGGGTTAGTTAGGCTTTCTGTGGATATGATTTTTGCCATGTTTTGGCAAAATAACTGTAAGAGGACAATGAAGTGCTGAATCCTAGGTAGGTGCAAAGAATGGTGACGTTTGTGACAAGCAGAATGCTGTAAATTCAACATCTACAGTTTGTTCAATGTACCATAAATTAAAGAGCAAAAGAAGGTCATCTTATGCTTAATTTCTGTAGAACATATGGACAATGTTTTGATGGTTTTAAAATATTGAAAATGGGAAAAGTAGACTTCCATACCTCTACAGCTAGCTGTTGTGCACGACTGAGAAATAATGTTGTATGGAGGTATATGTGTTATAGAAATGCTAGGTTATGGCAAGGTCTGAGAAAGGAATGTGGTCATCTGAATTAAGACTTAGTGTTGGACTTTGGCACTGACTAAAAGTTCATTTCAGCTATCCCCGCTGACAGCTATCTGAGACTATTAAATAAAACAATTTGTATCCAGTTGCCGTCTGTGAGCTGTTAGCAGTTTTTCTCTCAGTTGAGGCACTGTATCAGACAGTGTGGCATTCCCATTTTACTGTAAAATAAAGGAATCTGTATGAGATCTCGTTGAAAGCGCTCCTCCACCTGTCTAGATTGAGGAGTTTGATCTTGTGAGCAATTCGAGGCATGCTGCCCAGGTTGTGGGGGACACTGCAGGGACCATTGCTTTCTTTCCAAGTAGATATCCCCTTGCTAAGCAAGAGCTCCCTGGTTACAACACATATACAGAATTCTGCTTCTCCTGACATCACTTTCCATTTCCCTCTGAAAAAAGAATCAGTATTTTCCTTCTCCAAAGATTGTACTTCTTTGTTTTCCTGTTGTTTTTTGTTGTTACAGTTGTGGCATTGCTGATAAGATTTGAGAGTAGTTGTGAAAAAGGTGAAAAAAAGAGTCTGGTCTTTAGCTACATGTTTTGGCTGTTCACCTGGAGGTAAATACCATGGGATTCCTGTTTCAAAAATCACTTATGTCAAGCAGTCTTTGACTAGAGTACACAGATGGTTTGTAAAACAGGATGGGAACCTAGGTCTCCTCTCTTTAATCTGAATGCTCAGACTACTAAACTATGAAGCCACGCTTACTAATATTCTATCTTGGCTGCCAAGTCATTGTTAATATTCTTTTCCCAGAGGTTACACTCACTAAGCAATTTGTAAACAACAGCAAATCAGATAAAAAGCCAAAAGCTGCCTTCCAGAGTAATAACAACAGACAATAAAAAAACCCAGACTTGCCAATACTATCTAGATAAGATCACTTTCAAAGTGAGAATTTCCACCATACAATGAGTCCTTTTATTGAGGGGTTCTGAGAGGAACATAATTACTACCCAAGTGACTGTAGACAAGCTGATACCTGTGATACATCAAAGGGAATCAAAACTCCAGCCTCGCTGAAAGGATATATTATTACATACAGTATTTTACTGTAGTCTGTGGAAAAAAAAATTTGCTAACCTTACTCTAGATTAACTGTATGTTAACTGCAGAAAATATGTTAATACTCTTGGAATGATGAAGTGCTTTCTCTTTTTTTTTTTTTTTTTTAACTAAAAACCTCTCAAAGGTCTATATTTAAGGCACTGTGCCAACATAAGGCAAGCAATAGTTGCTGACTATTCAAAGCCAAAGGTAAATAGACTGATTAGGATCTGTAAAGAGTAAGAGATGAATACACAGGGAAATAAATTTACATCACAGAATTGTAAGGCTGGAAGGAGCTTTGGGAACATACTTAGTTCTTCCCCAGTCCTAAGACGGAGCTAAATATGCAAAGTACAGTTCTGGCAAATGTTTGTATATCCCCTCAGTACTGGGAGGAGGTTTCTGCTCCAAACAACAGGGTTCTGGAAACATTTTCCAAGAACAGTAAAGGGATTGAAATGCTAAATAGTGTCAGGATTTGAGCTTGACCAACTTGATCAGGTCTGTGAAAAGGATCTATGGTATAACAGCTGGTACTAAGAGGAGACTGGAACTGATCTCTGGAGAAAGTCTGTATCTGCTCTGTAGTCTTAGAAGGAGCTGAGTATTCTGCCAGGAATAATATTTCATTTGATTCTGGTTCATGCAGGCCAAAACTCTAGCTAGCTGTAAATTTGTTTGCAGAGTAGGTTTAAGCAAGACATTGCAGTGCAAATTGTCAGGGAATACACCTGGGCTCAGCGTTAGCTGCTCCTGCCCTTTGACAGGAATATAGGGAGGAAAGTAGACAGAGACACACAGACTAGAAGAGAGACAGGGAGGGGATGGAGCCATTGTCTAGGGCAGACAAGCTTCTTGTGTGGGGGATTGAGTAAAAGCATGGGCATGAATCCAACTCCCTCAATCCCCGGTAAATCTGTCACCCTCCCTCACCAGCAGCCAGCCCGACCTCCCAGGACTCTGGCATGGGCAAAGGAGGTATGCAGCCTGTGACCACTGGTTGCTGCCCTGTTGCTTTAGGGGACTCCTTACATCACCTCTGTGGAGCCATCACTTCCTGCTTGTCAGCAATCACCATCAGAGCTGGCAGACTGTCCCCACCTAGCTGGCCCAGGAAAAACTTGCCCTGATGGCTTGGTGCTGCCAGCAAACCTCCCATGCCTTTTGCTTTTCTCCGTGGGCCATACCAAGTCCTGGTGGCGTATAACCACCTCTCAAGTGCTGCCACAATAATATTAGACTGAACCTTCTAGAAGTTATGCTCCTGCTTCTCTCCCCTTCATCCCTGATCATGTGACTTTCAAATGTGAGGAAAACCTGCGTGGCTCTGTTAGGGCTGAAATCTGGGTTTTTTAGCAGATGTCTAATCATACTAGATGCTGGTTCATGTTCAACTTAAACTTGCAATCCAGATTTCCTGATATGCCACATCTCCAAATTAGATATTGTCTTACATTTCTCAGGGGTGAAACAAAAATGTTTTCAGAATAAAACTGTCAAAGAATGGTAGCTTTATTAGCAGTAACAAAAATGAAAAGCAAGCTGTCTTGAGTGTGTGCAAGACATAAAACTCAGTGAATGCAGATAAAAGGACAGATTTTATGCGATGACAGCCCTAGATCAAGAAACTGAAACAGATAAGCAATAAACATAGAGAAAACATCACATTCCTTGGTATTAAGGCAACATTAATTTGATCTTGCATACACAAGCGGAACTGAAGAAATGAAAATATTAAAGAAAGACTGGCAAATGCTGAAAACCATGTAATATAATATTTTGTGTAGATTTACTTTGTACTATACAGTTTCTCTTTACAAAGTACTACCTCAGTTTGCATCAAATTCTATCACCAAATAAGAGTACTTTGAATATGTTCACGCTCTTTTGATTCATACACAGGCAAAAAAGTTAAGTAGAGCTCAAGTTGGAAACATATCTAAACAGTTTAAGTTGTAATTAACTTGTATGAAACCAGAAATAAAAAATGGAGAGAATGTATTATAAGTGAACCTAGACATTATAAGGTATAAAAACGTGTTTAGTTGAGCTAGGAACTGTAATATTCCCTCTTAGAACCTTTCCAAATCCTCACCTGGTTTAAAGGCTGAAATCTTGTTCACTAAGTGCTTCAGAGGTTGCCCTCAATTTTTCTTCTTGTCACTGATAAAATGACCTCCTTTGGAAGAAACCTTCACTTTTCTCACAGTGACATTGTGCAAAACCTACAAGGCTGCATTTGGGTAACTTTAATGTTTGTTGATCTAAATTAATTTACACTATACTAATTTTTAAATCTCATACTGTTTTATATCCCACTCCTTCATGGTCTTGCTATAGGAGAAGGCAAGAAATGTTGCTAGGGATCTGGGGAAGATGATGGGAAAAGATGGGGTTTGTAGCCCCAACGTGTTTTGTGAACTTTCTCCCAGTTTGCAAAGAAAGCTTTTAGCTCTGTGTTCAAAGCAGGAAGGATGAGAACTCTCAGCTGCGATGGAAAGCAGGAGTGTGTTTATACCCTGTGGTGGGGTGCCAGAGGAAAGGGCTCCATCATGTTTGCTTTAAACAAGCTTGCTTGGGTGCAGGAGTGCTGCAGCCGTGGGAGCAGTGCAGGACAACTACTGTGCTATTTCCTTGTACCTCTGGCCTGGGAGGACAGCCTTGGATCCTGACAATGATCTTCCCAGCAGCATTCCCATAGCAGCATCTGAAGCTGGTTGAGAATCCAGAAGGGCTTTCACATTGTTGTGTTGCAGTGGGATGATAGCTGGTACCCCTTGAAAATAATTTATATGGAAGAAGGAATTGCTGAGAGACATGCTGGTGTTTTTCCTTTGAGTTTCCTGTGGAGATGGTGCTTAGGAATTTAATATAGGCCTTTTAAAGTGTTATTTTCTGTCAAGGCTACTTCTTACCTTCAGTACTTCTCATTCTGTTGTAATCTCAAAGCCCACTGAAGTCCTTTGCAGGATTCCACTGGCCTATGTGGGTTTGGGACCATATTCTAGGGTATAATTTATCTTCAACTGCACTAGAAGTGGTCAAACATGAGCATAAGTTATGCCATGTCTCAAGCTGAGCCACTTTTCATTCAAATTAAATGTTTTGAAAGTGGATAAATGACAACATTTTAAAAAAAGAATCTGAATGCATTTGACATTCTCAATGAATTTAGCATAGCTAATGGCAATTCTGAGACCTGTGCTTTTTATCTTGTTCCCTCATGAGTTGTTTGGGCCAGTGAGAGTCCCCCCCTTACAGCTTTTGAGCAACGTGATTAAGCCAAATATGTGTCTTATTACTTAATTCTTCACAACGATTGGTTCATTGTGAGCCACAAAGTTTGTAGTGCTGGATCCCCAGCTCTCACAGCTCAGCATCTTCAGGTGGTGTTTGTTACAAATGACAGCCTTATGACAATTGTTAAGGTAGCAGCTATGAGAAATCAACTTACATTGCTGTCAAGTGAACCAGTAAGATCACTATTGTTAGTTACAGGTCACAAGCCCTACACTAATTTTGGAATGTGAGGAACAATGCTTTTAGGGTTAAAAATGCTTCAAACAGGTATATGGGTCAGAGGCTGATCTAATTTTTATTCATTGGCCTCTCAGAAGGAGGCTCTGAAAAACACTTTAACTTTCAGCATGGCACTGGAAAATATGCTCAGTGAAAAGGCAGATTTATCAAAGTGAGGGAAGGCAGTGGCTGCCAAGAGATAAATTCATTGTTTCTGAAGATCCTCACTGCCGCTCTGAATATGTGACTCTGCTGAGATTCTAACTGTGTGGGGTTTTAGACTGTGGAAAGCAGGGGACCGACCAAATGATGAAGAGCAGTAACAGATCAATTTTTAACAATGAAGTTCCATAAACATTCTTTTTTCTGGCTGTAGGAAACTGTCTGTGCTTAAGGTGGCTGTCTAGAAAATTGAGTATTTTAAAGAGAATTGTTGTCCCATGATCGAGGAGAACTGTCAAAACCACTTGGCAAACAAACACACAAAGTAATTAATGCCAGAGATATTTATGTGTTATTCCTAAGGAGAAAAAAAAGTCCTATGGAGTGTATTTGAAAGTCTAGCACAAGTTGCCACACAAGTTTTGTCAGGCAAAAGGGATGGGATGTAGAGAGCTCATAAATTGGGCTCTAAAATTGTATTTCTCTGTCATTAAGAAGAGAATAAACATGCCTCTTATTTTTGGTTGATCAGATCCACTCTAAAACAAAGCTCTTTTAAAGAATTTTATGAGTTTCTGGGTCTTATTTCTAGCATGGCTAGTCAATTCCATTTCCCTCAAACTTCACCACCTCAAGGGCTATACTTGTTGGGATTTACTGTCACACATTTTTTCCTAGAAAGCCATCTAATAAATGGAGGCAAAGAAGAAACTAGAGATCAGGATTTCTTTTATTGCCTTATCTACAACTTTCTATGTGCTGAATCGGCATTTCTCCCAAGATTCCTACCTCTTTGTGCATGATTTTTTTGTAACCTACTACCTTCTTCTTCCTTCTGGCTTTGCCCTCTAGCTTGAGAAATACCCAAATTGAACCCGAGGTGTCTAGTCAGGCTCATGGTTAAGGACTGAGCAGTAGGATGAGCTGCAAATCTCCCGAAAGGAGCAGCAGGGCAAGCCAGTCAAGAGTTTCTTAGCAGTAGGAGCATGATGTCAGTGTTTAGACCCATCTCAAGGTGATGCCAGCAGCTCCCAGAGTGTTTTGGACAGGGAGCAGCAAGGTGAGAAAGGACACTTCAGTTTCCTGCTCTGCTATTTAGCTCTCTGTCTCCTTTTTTCTTTGCTTGAAAAAGAAATCACAAAAGGAGCGACAGAGGTGGTAGCTATGGCCTTATCCCTGTTGTCTCCTTTGCCAACAAATTTCGTTCCAAGATGTTTTTCCTCCTGTAAAGATCGGAGGGGAGGAGAGGAAAAGTAGATGCACCACTTGATTTTCTCACCCGACTTGTAAACACCGGTTTAGTGTTTTCTTACTTGGACAGTTTGTCAATAAAAAAATCAGCCGCGGAGCAGCAGGCTGAGTTCAGCGCAAGGAAGGGACTCTGAGCGCTGCGGGGGTGGAGGTCCCGCCGGATCCTCCCGGGGCGGGAGGCAGGATGCGGGCAGAGCCGGCCGGGCCGGGGCGCTCCGGCAGCCTCGCCCCGGGTGCGGGTCAGCCCCCCAGGTGCCACTCCAGCCCTCCAGGTGCCATTCCAGCCCCCAGGTGCCATTCCAGCCCTGCAGTTGCCATTCCAGACCCAACAGGTGGCAATCGCCGCCCGGCTCCGCTCCCCCGCCTCCGCGGAGCACCTGCACAGAGAGCTCTCTGCCTGCCGAAATCCTCCTCTCCCAGCAAAGTCGGCGCTTAAAATGCAGCTTCCTCTGCATAAACTGCCGCCTTTCAGGTTTCAGAAAATTTCCTGAGCCTGATACCGTTCCCTGCTCCATGCCGGAAATCTGAAGTAGAAGTAAGCAGCTGCAAACTTTGGCGAAAGCCATGATGTTGTCTCAGAGACATTTACGTGGAGTCACACCGAGGTCCTCAGGCCCTTGTAGGTTTTAGTCTGATGTAGGTCTTGCCTGTCTTGTTCTATTTTCATTTCCATGTTTTTTCCTGAGGTATGAAAAAATAAATAATCTCAGAAAATGAAAGAGTGTGTGTGTGGAGAACAGTGTTGTTAGTGAAGCTAAGAGTTCATGCATTGCCATGGAAACAGTCACATCCTAGCAACAGCTTATTGATAGCAAGATGACATGGAAAGACAAGAGCTGATGCCTTTGACTCATGGGAAAACAAGCTATCCTGCATTTCTCTACCTTCTTTTCTTTTCTAAGAGTGTATAGTGATTTAACATAAAAATTCCTAGTGGACATTTCTTTTCATAATTGTGTTTTTGTGTTGAAACATTACTTGCTAAGAAAAGTTCATACATTTGAATTATTTTAGTTGGCTATCCGACCAAAAAAAAAAAAAAATTAAAAAATTAAAACACAGCAAAGAAACACAAAGGCATTAAACTATTTTTTCCTTTAGAAATGTAGCAAGAAGTTATTTGATTAACTGAAAACATGTAGAAGGTAAATTCAATGTTTTCTGTCCATCTCTGCATTTCCCAGAATATTTGCTGCAGCTGAAATCATTAAGGTGTCATTTGGTGGGATGCAGAGTTGGGATCATTTGTGATACAGTCTGCGTTCCTGGTGATGCCCAGGGAATTCATGTGCTGGGAAGTACTGAAAGTCTTTATGTGCCTTTGGGTTTGGGTGGGCAGAGCAGCACATTTGCTGAGGGGGTGCATTTCCTTTATTTTCCTGATACACTGTGGTACAAGAAGCTTCACCCCAGTGAAGACAGAGTACCACAGCAGTCACTGTGTGTGGAAGGATATATCTTTGAGAGCAAGGATCAGACTGTTTTTAGCACTGTTATTATTGCTGCTAGTAAGCACAATGACATTGTGGAGTCCCAGCTGTAAAGCAGGATTAAAATGTGACTTGTTCCACACAGATGCGGGAGGTGTTTTTCCCTAGGAACTTACAATTAGTTTGTTTGCCAATGTGATTATTCATTGCTAAGAAGAAAACCCAACAATTCCTTTATTAATTGTGTGTGTGTGTGTGGTGGGTGTGATGGGTGTATGGTTGTTGGAAATGTTTCTGTCAAAGTAGGTATTCCAATAACCCTCTTAGAAAATCAAGAAATGTATTATTTTGTTTTGTACATAGCATTACTGTAGTGTAAACATTAGTTTAAGAGCTTTGCTGAACTGGATCCATATAAAGGACTCCCTGAACATTACATTTATTGTGAGAATAACAGTGAATCATAATATTTTCACAGCTAATAAAAACCACTTTTCACAAATGTGACCCTTTACCTGTACATGAATTAAAAATGGAGCTAATGAAATATCCCAAGAGTATTAGTGATGTTTACAAACCCTGAGTTTATAAATCTTGCTTACTTACCTACCTTTTTTGATTAAAAAAAAAAAAAGAGTTTTGTGCACTTTTTGTTCCTTTAGCAATATTTTCTCCTTGGAAAATCACCAAGGACTGCCTGGCTGATCAACAAGCAGGTTGATGTTTTGATACTACCATTGCATTAGGTTTACAATAAATGAGGAAAGTAGTGCTGTGGAGCCATTGTGAGAGCAGTTAGAAATGTGTGAAGGAGAGGAAGAACACAATAACGCCAGCAATATAACTGGAGATTTTCATTCTTGCTGCTTAGGTGCAGGATTTCTAAAGAGAGAGAGAAAGAAGCAGCATCTAGAAAAGGATGATAATAATTAAAGCAGGACATAGATGGACCCTATACTGGGGTCATTGTTTTCACCCTAACGCAAACAGCACTTGAGTAAACTTGATACCTTCTGTCCTGACCTGGATTTCCTTCAGTGCCAGCTGTGTTGCTGCATTTCCAGGGCAGGATTTATGTGAATTACAAGGTGGAGGACTCTGATCAGCTCCTTACTTGCTTCCCAATAGTAAGTAAATAAATCAGACGTAATCCTGAGAGCAGGAACTAGACTTGCCAGGTTCTTCTCAGTTGGCACTGACTTTAGCATGGTCTCTCTGGGGCCCCTAGGTATCATTTCAGCTCCAAGAGTGAGAAAGGGGGAAGATATAGAAGCGATGATTGCCCTAAAGGACTATAGTGGAGCCTCCTGCATTTCCTCAGTGCTTGCAAAGCAACATGCACTGGGAATGGTGGACCAGGCTCTGCCATGATTTTTACTCACTCATTTTTGTATTTGAATTTTTTTTCCCCATTCCCTGTTCTTGGATGAACTCTTCTTAGAGTTAGGGCAAAGAAAGGTCATGGTAAAGGCCTGTCAAGGTTAAGGGCAGGTGTGCATGTGTTTGTGTGAATCTGTGTCACAGCATGTCATCAGGTAGCTTAGATGAAAATGCATTTTCCCTCCACTGAACTCTTTGGAGTCTTTACTGTTTAAAAAGTACGTGTTTTGGAAAGGAGCAGGCAGGCAGGGAATAGCTACAAATTTTGCTTCTCTCTCTCCAAAGAAGAATGCGGAAACACTTCTGCATGTTGAGGTTCATGATTTCTCCCTCTGTACTGGAGAATAATATGAAGAGGTTCAATTCAGGCTTTTCAAGAAATTTGATCAACAGCATTAACCTTCTTGCAGGGGCTTCCAGAATATTAACTTTTTGGATAGAAGTAATATTTGAATTCTAATAATTCATATTAATTCAGGTCCTGTGGTACATAACTAATGCTTCTGCTCTCCTGATTTCTCTTGATTAACTTCTTGGGACTGACTTGAGAAAATGTCCTGGAAATGCCTTTACTTTTATCACTTCAAGCAAACATGTCTACGGCTACAGTCATAATTATGTGCATTACTGAGACACTTTTTTGCTCTTCTTTTATTATATTTTGACAGAAAAGAAATGTCAAGGGAGTAGCACTTGCTTTTTAGCTCTGAAACATTTACATCTGTTGTACATATTTGTCTCCTCTTTGTCACACTATCCTTTCAAATCTTCCTTTTGCTGCCTTGTAGTTAGTTCCTTACCACTGTTTTATGAATTAATGTCAAGGTTTTATACAAAGATTTCATGAAGAGCAGCTGCAGATTGTCTTCTTGAGGCTGTAAACCATCTTTGTTCAGTTTCAAAGTCTGCAGTTCAGTTTCAAATCCACTGGAGCTTTAATGATTTATAGCAACTGCAAAACTGGTCAATCTCTCTTAAGATTTCACCCCTGGCACATGTTTTTTTTAGTCAGGCACCAGTGGCATCTCTATCCTGTGTGACAGAAGTAAAAGGCATTAGCAAGGGTTACACATGACTTCAGGATTAGAGTGAGTATTTTAAGTCTGTTTTTCTGGTGTTTACTCTGATATGTATCAAACAACTGGGAAGAAAAGATAAAAAACCGGAATGCCAAAAAGTAATTCTGAATTTTTGCAATATAAGAGGTAACATTTCTGTCTATTTGTGTTATTTTTTGTGCAACAGTGGAGGACCAATCTCATCTGCAAGCATTTGTAAATGGCTGAGATACAAAGCAAAAATTAGTCTGGGCTTGTACCAATTTTTAATGAAGGTAGAGTTTGTCCCATCATCAGCAATCATTTCCATATTCAAAGATGTGTTTCTAAGAGGAAAGTTCACTGTTACAAAACATCCCAAGCTAATTAAAAGACCCCAGCTGTAAGGGGATATAGGACAAACTGTCACTGGACTTATGACAGTAAACAACATCTCAGCAGCTGTCAGTGAATCCCAATTGTAAGAATTAAATCGTGTATGGCACTGTTTCATCTAAGCTGTACTGAGAAGCTGGAACAAAGAACTCCATGTACCATGCCATTTCCTCGAGGTGTTACGTTACTTGTAATTGAGAAATGCTCTGAGGGAATGACCTACCATCCCTGAGCGATGCTGGTGCTTTGGATGTCACATTTCCCATAAAGCTATTACTGAACCATAGCCCTGTTGCCATATTAGGAGACACGGTATTGCTTTGAAGAATTGTCATACAATTCTTTGTCACACAAACTTCAGGATCCTGCTTGCTTGTTGTCCTTAAAGGTGCTGCTGTCCCTTTTAGAAGCAAGCGGGCGTTCTTCTGAGACTTCTGCATGCCTAACCATGTCTTTTGTCCCTAATACAGTCTTGCAATTCAGGTTGACCACTAAATTGCTGCTAGTTCTCCTTTCCTAACTTCTCTTCTTTCTAGCATACAGTCTGGAACAACACTTCAGAAAGGTATTGTAGCTAGCCTACCATCCACAGTCCTACAGGACTTAAGATCATGATTTCTGCAATAAATAAAAAATTCACAGAATCCCAACTGAATGAAAACATGCCACACACTCTATTAAGCCTTTCTTCACTCAAGCTGAATTATTTCTACTTGAGCTGGAAAAATAGCTGTTGATAACAGCTATTTTAATAAGGCTCTTTTTCTCCTTGCAGCATGCCTTCAAAAATGGCCATTTTCCTAGCTGTGCTAACTGCTGAATATTTGGTTTTAGTCTAGGGCCCACCACTGAAATCAGCTCAGCCAAGTTCAGTTGGCTCAACCAGGACTGTACATTACTTCATGGTGCATTGGACCATTTCTCTGCAACATATACTTTTGAAAATTGCATCTCATGAATGAAAATTCCAGGCGAAGTTCTTGGCAACGGCAGAGAGAACCCTACTGAACTGAGAGGAAAGCAGGAATAAAAAGGGGTATGGAGAGAAACTGAAGACAGTTTTATCTCCTGCTGGTTTTTTTCTTACTGTTTTTTCATGCAAGAAACCTAACTAACATTTAATGACACCCATTACAGGGTTTCTTAAGCTTCATTTTTCCTGCTTTCCCTCTTTCCCTAGGTATTACCACCTCAGTGCTGTCCAAAAGTTGTTTTCTCCCATCTCACTGTTCCCTACCTTCTTTCAGGAGAGGTGCATTAGGTCTATGAGGAACTTCAGAGGAGTTAGAAGATGGAAGAGGCAGCAGGAAGGCTCAAGTACATGGAGTGACCTTATACCTAACAAGAAGATGTAAAAAAAGAGTGTGGCATGTGAAGGACTGGTTACACAGAAGTCTTGGCATCAAAAAAGAGGGCAGTGTTAAAGAGGATAAGGGAGACCTTTTGCATGGCAATATGGCAAATGGAAATATAGGACAATAGAGTTGAAGATGAGCTGTTTTGGAGGAGGGTGGAGAGAAGAACCCCTTGGATGAGACAGAAGCAGAGGACGGGGGTCAGATGGCACATAGGGAGCTGAAGGAATAAAATGACGGAAAGCAGTGAGCCCCCACTTATGCAACACTTGCTCAACTTTCAGAAGCTGTGATGAGTGTGATCTTCTAGGACTGGGACACAAATGACATCTGACTACTGAGGTTCCGGATGGCGTGAAGGCTGACTGATTATAACCAAGTTTTCAAGTAGTCCTTTTGAACGCTGGGTTTTAAATCCACTTACCTCAAGTATTCAAAAATGTGTGTTTAAATTTCTTTCATACAACCACATTATGCTGTTGACAGTGAGTTGCTTTTCACCTTAACAGGAAGAGAACATGCAAGGAATGAGAAAACACTGGAAGTCAATTAGGATAAAAGTCTCATCAAATGCTCAGTGAACAGACATTTTTACGCTTAGTGAGCAGACATACTGCTTGTGGTTCTTGAGTAAAGCCTTTTTCATGCTTGTCATGACAAGTGAAAAAATAAAAAGAAAACTTAGATTTATTTTTTAATGTCTTTGGGATATCTGAGAAAGTGCGATGGATTGATTCATTGGTATTTCATGCCTGGCTACTAAGAATACCAATGGTATATGTTTAAATTTAATTAGATGAGAAATAGATGCAGCCTTTTCTGTGATAGGTTATTGTAATACTTTTATTCCAAGTTGCCATTTAGGCTTTTGTAGAATTGAAGTCTGACATTTCCCGTATGAGTCTACCCTCGTTTTGATAAATCATTTAAACAAATGAGGTGATTATCAGTTTTTAGTGTGAAGAAGAACATTCAAGTGTTTTAGACCGTGAGAATGAAAATAGAAACAAAGACTTGTGTTAAGTTTACTTCAATGTGAATTTCTGAGTAATTTTGGGTCAGGGATCAGAATTTAATGTGTAACTAAAATATACTCTTGCACTTTACAAAGACACGTAAAGCAAGAGATCACTGTCTTTGTTCTATGTACAATGAAAATTCAGGTGAAGATCTTGTTTTCCTCTCAGACTTTGCTAAGAATGTATTTGAGGCCAGGGGAAGAAAAACAGATATTAACGAAATCACTTGCAGACACTAAGCCTTGATCTAACCCACAGAGCCTCGAAACTGTAGTTTTTCTGTACATGTATTTATGTATGTTTGGGGAAGGGAGAGTGTGTTCCTGTTACAGCTTATGTAACTTGAGGGAATAATTTTTCAACTACAGAAATTTCATATTTTCCATATATTGTTCAACCTCCAACCCCGAAAAAGGGTTAATGCAACCAAAGAAGTTAAAACTGATTTTTCCCAAGATTTAAAAGCAAAAGTGATGTGCAAATTAAATTCCACATATTATCTTTATCTTTTAAGTATACGTACACTTTAAATTATGAAGGAAAGATGCAGGCTTCAATATACAGTACGAAGGTTAGGGAGAGCATTTTTTAGTTCAGATATGTAAGCTCAAATTCAGTATTTTTCTCTGTAATAATGAGTCTTTTGATTTGTGGTTTAGGTTTACTTCATTGTGGTAAGAGACCAAAGTGTGAGATATGGATTCACATCCTAACAGGGATTTCATCCTCACAGCTTCTCCATAACTAGTCCATCATTCTGCAGCTACTAAATAGTGAGATTAACTTAAGACAGGAAACATTGCCATCCTGCAAAAGGAAACACAGGGGCTTAATGCTTCTTAGATAAAGGAGAAACAAAGCTACGAATTGTAAAGAACAATGCATAATACAGAAATCTATAGAAATTTTATAGAGTTTTATAGAAATATCTAAATCAAATTTCACACGTTTTTCACTTCTGGAGGCACCTTATATTCCAGATGAGCAAAGGTCTTTTTGCCTACAAAATCTTCATGTCAACCTCATCTGTCCTGAGTCCTGTGAATTTGGTACTGGGCATTTCTGTTTATTTGAATTTTAGCTTGTACTTAACACAGTTGGCCAGAGATGGTGCTGAGTGCTCGGATATTGCAGAGTGAAATGCAGTGGCAACTTGAACAGAAGTGATTTGGGACATTAATCATAGCTATACTCAGCTGCCATGAGTTATGACTTTGAGTGAATTAAAAATTAGAGAAAAGCACCCCGCTTGTAATACTTAGCAAAACAACAGCAAATAAAATGATTTTAGAAAATGAGAAAATGGTTGGGAAGATGTAATGCAGGAAAGAAGAATAATCTGTTTGGTGTATTTGCTGATATTTTATTGCTCAGTGAAATAAAAGTAATCTTCTGGAGGTGAATTCATCCAGCCTTATCAGATAGGTAGTAGAAATGCAAATAAGCTCGATTTACTAGTAGCACCTGTGGGTTGCAGCTAATTTCTTGCTGTCTTTTCTTAATTGCTTTCTTATTTCATCTCTGTCCTTTATTCCAGTAAGAAAGTCTGTGCAGTAGTGAGGCACTTAGCCCACATGAAGAGTTGTACTGCAGGTGAAAGTCAAACACTGGAACTCTGTCCTTTGTGATGGGTTCTTATCCAAAACCAACCCTACTGTAGTCAGTGCCAGGGTTCACTGGGGTAAGGACGTCTAAGTGTTTCTGAGATGAGGCTGGAGAGTTATACTGCTTTGCCATTTATACTGGTCTTTTCCAGCTCCTTCTTACCTGTGACATTTTTTCTCTAATAATATTTTTTCTGATTTATTTAAGTATAACTAGGATGTCAATATGAAGAACAAACAAAACCAGTTGAAAAGTCCTGTTCACATCCTGTTTTTTTCAGTTTTTATTCTGTGTTTGCTGCTTCTAGCAGCTGGGTCAAGCCCTTCTGGTGCTGGACTTAGGATGCTCATCTCATTCATCGGTAACCTGGGCATGCTGAGTGCAGCTGGAGGGCATTCCAATAGATCATGGGTATGTGGGAGTAGGATTTCTTAAGAGGTCACTGACTGAGAAGTGATGGCCCTATCAGCAGAAACTGTATTGACCTCAGCTGTCATCAGCTGATACAGCAACGAACAGGGGCTTCTCTCCCATATTAACAAAGCTTTTTGTGGATTGTTCCTACTGAGCACTCTTTGTTTTGGTGCTGGGGATGTTCCATAACTGGTATGTTTATACTTTTTCTTGGCAACAGAAAACAGAAGCATTGATTCAGGAAATCTTAAGTGGCACAATATACTCTTTATGAACTCAGTGAGCAGATGGTACTGTCATTAATACATGATCTTGAGCTTATTGCAAGAGCAAACAAAAAGAAAAGATGGAAATTGGGGGACCCCCCCCCGCCCCCGATTACCTATTAACTGCTGGTGAAGAATTGACCAATATTCATAAACAGGTTAGTAAAAATAAGCAATACAAAAGCAGAAAAAAACATTATTAACCTTTAATTAATGAACAGTGGTGTTATACTTAAAGTGGGCTTTGTCAGTGAAAATCTTTGAGAATCATTTTCCTAATTAATAAGGCAGGGTTTATATGATGAAATTGAAACTGCTTCCTATACTTTCTATCCATGAATATTTTGACTGAGGGAAAGCTTATTCCACATTCATGTTGCTTTTGAGAAAATGACAATTTTAAAGATCTGTGGAGCATTAAAAAGGATTAAAAAGCTTTGTGGAGCATTAAAACCTTCTTCCACCAACCCCTTGTCCGTGCACATTAGTTGTTAAAAGTACAGAAACTGAATTAAAATAAGACCTATTCTAAATCAAAGATCTGCATCAGGGGGACCTTAAATTGGGAAATATTTGATCTACTCACTGTGTCTGGAAGATAAACAGGGAGCAGAGATCAGTATGCATTTCAGTGCTGAACCATTTACTTCACCTTGTAAAATGAATCATAATTGGACAGATGAGTGGAAAACATGATAATGAAGTGCCTGATTCGATCATACTCTTTCTGTTGTGTATTTTGTCCTGCACACCATGTACACACAAATAACAAGTTAGGAGAGGGTAATTATGGCCTAGAGGGTCGTGTTTTGTGGGCACAACATGGAAGGCTCTTTGATGCTAATGAGTAATCCAAATAATTTCCTACCTTGCAAGATAACTTTAGGCACCTTTTAAATACAAGTTTGCATTCCTTGACAGGCATAGTACTGGGCACCAGATAAATAGTGCATGAATCACCCACGTTATTTTGACATGTGTGAGACAGCTTACAAGATGGAGGGAAAATTTCTATGAATTAATATATTTGGTGCTCCATTGAGTTCAAATAATATTTAGAAGACCTTCCAGCTGTCTTAGATTATGAATTAAAAGCCTGCTCTGAGAACTTCTGGAGTAGGTGACCCCCATAAATTCACTGTTTTCAGTGTCTAGGAGAAGTTGGAATATACCACAGACAAAGTAATAGTGGACTGTGTCACCTGTCTCTCTGTTTTGTAAAAATTAAATTATTTTATGGAAATTTTGTACTGAGCTGGCGAGCAGACCTTCTATTTGTTTGTTGATAGCTATGTCACTTGTCAGATCTTCCCTGATGAGTGTTTTCTCCACTGCTTATCCTGTTGATTGTGTCTCTGACCTTTTGTCAGTGCAGAATATCATCTCTGACACTTGGGACACTTTCCTGTGTAGCTGTCATCAGCCTTATTAACTTGCCTGCTTTTTTTAATCTGAAAATACATCCTTTTCCCTTGACTAAATTTTTGTAGGGGAATGAAAGCCTGAGGATTAGATTGCTAGATAGAATCTTGAGCTCAGCTGGCGCCACTGCCCTCCTTCATGCCCAAGGTGTATTTTGGCTGTGCATTTTTTTACACACCCACCTCTAGCCTGTTTCAGTGCAAGGTAAATTGTTCAGAAGGCACCAACAAGGATTCGTGGTTGACCACAGTCTTTCTTTCTCTCTACATGGTCTGAGGAGCGCTGACAGAACCCTGACATGCCCTTACTTGTAAGAGCCCATTTTACAGCTGCAGGAGTCGTCATGTTAATACAGATTTTTCAAAAAGGCTGTGAAAGGCCTTTTGTGGGAGGATAAAATTATATTGTCATGCTGGCTACAGATGAAATACAGATGCACAAGGCTACCCAGTTTTGTATTACTGGGACAAGCGTTCAGGACTCAGGTGTGTAGGACAAATTGTTTCGGGGGAGTTTTGTGGCTTTTCCTTTATTTGATAGTGAAAGCCATTACCGTTTCAATTCATGTTATCAAGGGGTGGTTAAGGCCTACATTCCATAAAAGAACAGCAAGTATATGGGAAGATGTTTAAAGGAGCAGCTCAGGCTGCCAGTGCCCAGAGTTACCGATGAGTAACTGCTGCTGTGTGTGCTCGAAGCTTTTGCTGAGCAGCTGTGGCCAAGGGCAGAGCTAACACACACCACCCCAAGCCAGAGCACGACACGAGCAGGTGAGCTCTAGCAGTCATGTTGTAATTTCAGACCCTTGTTTACCACAGAACCCTATGTGTGCCTGTAAGAGATCTGAATTTGGTCATTTCCAGAGAAAACCAAATGCATTTAATGTCATATGCACAGAAATTAAATGAAGTTCTTATTTTTTAATGGAAGCTGGTTTCCATTTAAATTGCTGCTTCTGCTTTGAATTTTGTTTGGTTAAACCTATTTAGGTAGCTGTATGTAATAAAAATATTATTAAACTCCTTTATTGTGCAATGTCAGGACCTGAAGTCAAAGCAATATTGGCCTCCACAGCTGTGGGTGGATATTCTGCCTCCAAAATAAAACAGTAATAATTCCTCATGTGGCTTGAAGAGTATTTGTGTCAGTGAGATTTGCTTTCACAGATTTTGCATAAGCAGACCTTTTGAACAAAAGTGTTTGAAAAACAGTGTTTCAATCTGGAGGAGAAATAATAACACGTTGTGCAAAGCAGTATGATGTTTTAAAAACTGTATTAGCCACACAGAAGCTGAAAGAAAAAGTATGTTCTGCATTTATATTTTAAAAAATACTTTCTGAATGGAATTAAAATCCAATTAGCTGCAAAACAAAAAATAAAAGAGAAAAAACATACTATTATCTTTTGCCCATGAGCCAGAAAACTCACTGAACTCTCATTGTGAAGCGAAGGGATTGAAACAAGAAATGCAAGGAAAGGCTATCATTACAGGTGAACAAGATTGCAAGTATCTGTGTTTTCCAATAGAACTGGTGACTTTATCACCTCTCCCTTCTCAGCACCCTCTTCTACCCTTAAAATATAAACCGTTTTTTGTGCAAGACTGTACATATTTAAAATTATCATGTTAAATAAAAATTATGTAAAATCATTGTTCTCGTATTTGTATTTAAAGGTATCTCCTTCTTGATCATTTCTGAAATAGAGCTTCTGCATTCAACAACTGTTTTCTTTCTCAACAATGACAGCTGGTAGAAAAAAGGATGTTATTTCTTTTCACAAACTTTGTCACAATTCTAATATTTAAATTTTTTTGAAAATTAGTTTTATCTTTCTTTGGTGCTCTGTGTAATAGAACTAACACTTCCCTGGTTGAATATTCAAGACTAATCTGAACCCTTTCCTTTTCCGTCTTGGAGAAATACATTTGTTTATTAGCATATCCAACTTTTTGAAACTGGAATCTTGAGAAAGAAAGCTTGGATTTGTGATGGACCCAATATGACTTTTAGAATAAAGAGGGCAAGATAAGCAAGGATACACACTGTCTATGCTCTGCAGTAAACTTTAATCCTCATATGTTGCCAGTGTAGTTATACCCAGTTGACTTCCATTTCTCAAAAGCAATTTCTTTTCTGGGTTATCGTATTTGTATTTTCAGCTGTCTGGAGCCCTTCTGGCACCACCTGAGCTTGACACCACTGGCACCCCTTGCAAGTCGTGGTGCCATCTCTGGAGGATGTCATGTCTGACATATGAACAATGTCTCATATAAAACCTGCTGGGAGGAAAGTACTTCCCTTACAGTCCTGCCAGCAAATGCACCTAAATTTGCACCAACACACCCCACGGACCCCATTGCTTGGAGCTTATTTGCACGTCACACTCACCTGTGTGAATCAAGCTGCCTGGGTTCCCGTCCCTCTGGGTGAAGGTGCAGCTGGGGAAGGTGCAGGATATCTCGCTGCAGTTGCTATGGAATTTTTCCACCTGTAGTTTTCTTCCTTGTCCAGCTTTAATTACCATTTTCAAAAATACAGCTAGTTACAGTTTAAGGCAATAAATGAAATTAAAAGTTTGGATAGAATGGATGGTTCTCATGTGATATAACAGGAGAAGAAGTACCAGCATGCCGAATCCCTCACAAAACAAATGTACTTCTGTTATCTGTACCAGGTAATTTGAGGTGGAAGACAGCAAAGGGGATACCTCAGGGCTCTATTAAAGCTCTTGGATAAATGTTATGAATCTCTTATGTCCTGAAAGTGGAGGTTCTAAAACCACCATGGATTTTTTTTAGACTTTTGACTTGTCCATGTGTGTGGTGTGGATTTCTTTGGCACAATGAAAGGAGAAATCCTAATGATTTAATGGACTAACCTGTCCTACAGTAAGTCTGTGCTTAGAGCTGCTGGAGGAGAAGTGGAATTTCCAGGAATCAGATATAAAGAGCATCCTGATGCAGTTTGCATGTATAAGCCCAGTTTCCAGGAGTCTTTGTGCAGCACGTAGTACAGGGATGGCTGCAGGCAGAAGGAAATCACACGTACGAGTTAATCACAGTTTACATTACTGGGAAGACGAATGAACTCTCGTATTTTGTGAAATACATTTTCTTCAAGTCTTCAGCTTCACTAGAGTCAGTAAGGTTTGTTATATGAATTTAATTAACATGAAAATCTAAATATATCACTTGGGTTAAGAAATAATTATTAGGAGCAATTCTACATCATCACTTATGCATGAGTGCCCTGAAAGGAGGAGCAGAGGGGCTCTGAATCACAAGTGGCTATAATTGCTCTATCTACTTTGATATTAACTTTCTACAAGCACTCAGTTCCTGGAATTTTAAGTTGTCTTAAAAATGAACATACCTAGGAGCATAATAGTAAAATTTAGCAAAAATTCCTAGTGCTGATAGGCTATCTTATTCCGAAAGAACACATTAGGACTCGGACTAATATTTTCTTTGAGATTTTCTGCAGTTCTGTCCCTCAAATGTCTCTCAGCAAATCAATCATTTTCTTTAAAGAAAATAAGTCTCAAACAGCAAGTCTCTCTCTACAGAGCCTATTAAATGAGTAAAGAAATCTTTCCAAATTGTGGCAATCCTGGTTTTATTAAGCTTTCAACTTCTATAATTTCAAAGTTTTTTTGGGTTTACATGACTGAGGTAGACAGCTTGCAGATTGTAAGATGAAATTTGCAGAATATGATAAGCATACATTGCACATCTGCTGATGAAAGCTTTCTGCAAACACCATTGAACACTCCAGCAGGTACTGCTCAGCAGAAGGGAGTGGCGAGCTTCCATCCCTTCTTCCCAGTTACTTCCATCCCTTCTTCCCAGTTACTTCCCAGATGGAACAGCAAGGCTGTACAAAAGTAGGCGATAGCACTGTATGAATCTCTATCCATGCCAAGTGGATTTGCTTGTTAGAGAGGAGATTTGTGCTCTCACCATGGCTATTAAAAGGAAGGGCAGAACCCCTTGCAGTTACAGAAGCACTAGCATTTTTTGCAGGAAAGAGCAGAATGCTGTTTCCAGTGTCTGCTCCAAATTTCAAAGTAAAGTGTTCTTGGCTGTATGACTGAAGTTTTGTGCTTTGACTTGCATGGTTTATCCATTGTATAACACCAGTAAGTTGTATGGGTAGATGGGTTGTGCTTGTGATCTTTCCCTGATCAATGAAGAGCATTTGGGACTGCTTGGAGTCTGATTCATTGGCTCCTTTTTTTATGGACTTCACTGGAAGCTGTGCTCACAGGACAGGTGCAAAACTTAGGATGTAAATAATTTATGGATCTGTTGGGCCAAAATGTAAATGTAGGACCATCACAGCTATTGTCTATATGTAAAGCTTGATTAAACCACTAATGCACACAAAAAGTAGAACCACAGGACTAAAATCATGTCTCTCAAGCTAAGCTGCTTAATTCAATTAACCTTATTTTGATGGATCTGAAGGGCCAAAGCATTTTCAGAATTTTAGTTAGGTGAATTATTCGCCAAATTCAATGCCTTCTCTGCCAACTATTAAAAGAATAATTTATAAATTTTTCTCAGTAGATCATTCTCAAATAACCTATTTTGGTCCTTGATATTTGTCATCTAAGCTGTGCTGTTTGTTTTTATTAGTTGCAGTCATAAAATTTTTTTTCATTACTTGGCTTGTTCAAAGACAAACCTAACATGTAAACATCTTAGATCTTGCTTCCTTTAATACTATGTAAGCTTTTCTTCACGGTCATTAATTGGGAAGTCACTGATTTTGCTAAAAAATGTTTATCTGTAAAGTTAACAAAAAATCAACTTAAGCCTTATAGGCACAGGCAAACTCAGCAACAGTTCATTTGTCCAGATTACAGACATAGGTAAACACTGCCCCCCTGCTCCACTGTTTATTATGTCTTTACCTACAACATCACTCTGCTGTTCAGCATACTGAAATCACTTTTAAAACTTCCCTTTCAGCAATTCTTGAACATGAAATCAGATGAAAGGCCTTTCAGAGTAAACAAAAAAGAAATGAAAAAAATGTGACTAATCAGAAGGATTGAAATGGCCCTTTATTAAAAAGCTGTACAGAATAGGTATTTTAATTGTCAGTTGTAAATGGACATGTTGACTGTCAAACTATATATCTTATGTATGTAAGGACAAAAGGCATGCAGAAAAAATTAAGAGGAACTGCAAAAAACTATTGCTATAAACTTTTCTAGATTAAGTTATGTTGTGAGAGATATGATGTTGCATCCCAGCATAATCTTAATTCAAGGCCCTCTTTAAGACCTCAGAATCTCCCTCAGTACCCTACCTTCGTCTAGAGGGATCCCTTAAAAGAATCAGGTCATAATCTCATTTCAATGATTCAGGCATAGAAGATCCTGCCTCTGAAAATTACTTAGACCTTGGAAATACTAGCAACTTTAAATAAGCGGTCAGTGCAGCCTGTACTAAAAATGTTAATATGATCCGTGGGTGTCTAAATAGGTAAGCAGTGAGGTGATTTTTATGCCGTGGCTAGAATACTGAGTATAACCCTATATCATCACTATAAAAGGACTTGGAAAATCTAGAGGGAAGGCAGGAAAAAAAAAAATAGCCATGTATTTCTGGGATCCAGGGGAAATGCCTCGGACAGTGGAGAGTTCTCAGTCTGCTAAAGGCAGTGAACTGTCATTCTATGCTACATACTATGGCCAACAAAGGCACACTGTGGCAACTCATGGCTGGAGTCTACAACTTGAAAAACTCAGAACAGAACTTGAGCAGAATGAGAAATCCATTTTTGACTATGACCATGTTCAGCTGGTAAATCAAATGAGCAAGGGGAGCACTAAAGACCTGTTTGCATACAATTCCTTTTGCTGAGGAAAGCTGATGGACAGCTGGACAAAAACTTTAAGCTCAATAATTAAAAGAAGTAAAAAGAAAATGACTGTAAAGAAATATAGGATGTGTGCTTCCTAGATCATACTTTGTAATATAGATTCTCAAACCCTAAGCTGCTTTTATAAATATCGTCCTTTGCTGCAAACTGATTTATTTTTCATTATCATTTAGTCAGTCTTGTTTCTTTATCAACACAAATATTACTATGAGCAATACAGATCCCATGAAGTGTTTTGGCATCCCTCTGAACTTTACAAAACTCGAGAGAAAAAAATGTTATCTGTAAAGAAGTAACTTTTTCTGTTTCCTTCATAGGGAAGTCAGTTTGTTAATAACAGAAGCTCATTTAACAATGACGAAAGAACTTTAAGTAGCTGAAAAACTGCCACAGGTCAGAGTTCTAGCTAGAGCCGTATGGCAGTTAACAATAAATCAGTTATTGCATTCCCCTCTGGTAGTTTTACACAAAGCAATAACTTGGACCAGATTAAAAGTCATTCAAGTGTCCATGAGTAGAAAAGATGTAGCCACTCTCACTCATCATTTTTGCCCTACAGACACCTCAAGCGTTTCCAGTAAGGACTGCATAAGGTGAAGGAGCTACCCTGGAAGTTCCTGGGGCTAAGGTGGCTGTACAGGGAAAATGCTCATACACTCCCATAGATATAGGTGGAGAGAGCATCTCCCCACACTACTGACCATCCTCTCCATTGCCACTGACTTCACCCACAGCAGGTTTTATTCCAAGCATTCTCTGAAATCTTAGCGCTGAAGACCAAGTGTGGATCACCATGGACTTGGTTTTCTAAGTGTGATTAACTGTGTTGCAGGCAGGATGTAAAATGTTACAGCAAGCTGTTTTGATCCATTTGTGCCCTGGTGCTAAGAGGTTTGGCCAGATCTATGACAGTAATCCTAGAAGCTGGAGATGTTGACAAGAGTATTCTACAGAGTTTCATGCACTCACTAGATTCCAAACAAGAGAACTGGGTTTTTGGTTTTTTGGTTGTTTTTTTTGTTTGTTTGTTTGCTGTGTTTTCTTCCTTTTCTTTTTTAAAGGGGAAAAAACACCCCCAAACAACCCAGAAACACAGATTACTATACAGATTAGGCAGTGGTTAAGTGACTTGCAAATCTTACGAAGTAGAATAACAACTGGTCTTCTTTAAGCAAGATGACAAGGAGTAAAACTTTGCCAGCTCTTTTCTTAATTTGCAGCAAAGAGCTTGGATCCCTAATGTCAACAACTTATGGAATGGAAGGAAGCCACTTAATCACCGCCAATGTGTCTATTTAATATGCAGCATGCAGAAAGCATCTGTGAATTTTCTCATCATTGCCTTTGAAATTACCTGTTATAAAGTAAGCTGCACAATTACTCCTTAAGGTGATAAAGTGCTCAAGAACTCATATTATTCCTGGAAAATGTATCTTAAAGAGTCTTCAGTCTTCCAGAAGGTTTTCTCCTATCTCACACAATTACTTTATTAGAAGATCAATTAGCATTTATCAACTGTGTCTCATCATGATATTTTCAGGACTCTTCTATTTAATGTCTAATGGCCGCCACCACGTCACCTTAATGAAAGCAGATGGGTCACGGTGGTAGTAGACACCACATGTAGTACAATGCAAGAATCATTATATGGTATTATTATGTGAATAAGTACTGTATAGTGCCTTTCAAATGCACTTCAAAAGAAGTTGGAGGAAAAGCTGATGGACTTGAGAAGAAAGTACAGTAATGTGAGGCAGGAGTTTGAAATGTGGTGCTCTCGACATACGCATATGTCAGCGTCTCGCAAATGCACTGTCAGGTTGTCTAGGTGATGTTCTAGAGAAAAAGAACAGGGAGGTAAGAGTGTTGTATCTCAAGTAAGCGTGATTATTTTGAAGAGATTACTCTCTGATTCTAAGAGGATATTCGGAGAAAACGTATTGAAGAATTTCACTGTGAAAGCTCTCCACAAAGTAATTCTGTACAAACTGCAAGGGGCAGAATGCCTCTAAGCACGATTTTGTAGGGCATTTTGTCCTCGAAGTGAAAGTTAGCTGAACATAGCGTCATATTTCAAACTATATCCAGAAGAATCTAATTAATTGAAGATAGTGTTTTGACAGCATATGTTTGAATATTCAGCAATTATTTTTACCCAGACCCATAGAAGAGCTGAAGTGAAAAACCAATTATATTTTAGTATCACACAACCACTCTCACCCAGCTACTTCCTTTAGTCAGTATCTGAGAGCTGAACTAATCTTGTACTGGCTGTATGCTTTTGACATTTTGCAGTTTGAGAGGAAAGTGTTGAATCTCTAAAGCTGCGAAGGGTCAAGGTGAACCACAGCATGTGTTTGTGTAGTTATAAATTCCAAGAAACCATTTCCAGAAGAAGAACAGAACAGGATATGTGTTTTACTGGTTTTCCATAAGGTGGTAGATAACCCAGGATAACTATTACGGCCTCAGCAACCACCTGTTGGGGAATCATAGAATGGTCTGGGTTGGAAGGGACCTTAAACATCCTCTGGTTCCAACTCCCCTGCCCATGGGTTAGTTATTCTAACCTTTCACTAGACTAAGTTACTCAAAGCCCCATCCAACCTGGCCTGAAACAGTTCCAGGGATGGAGAATCCACAACTTCTCTGGGAAACCTGTTCCAGTGCCTCACCACCCTCATTATAGAAAAAGTCCTTCCTTGGATTTAATTTAAATCTACCCTCTTTCAGTTTAAAATAATTACCCCTTGTCTTGTCACCACATGCCCTGGTAAAAAGGCTCTCTCCATCTTTCTTCTAAGCTCCTTTTATGAGTGAGTTACAATAAGGTTCCCCCAGAGCCTTCTCTTCTCCAGGCTGAACAGACACAACTCTCTCAGCTTTTCTTCATTAAGGGAGGTATTTCAGCCTTGATCATTTTTGTGGCACTTGTCTGGACCCTCTCTAACAGGTTCATGTCTTTCTTGTGCTGGATGTCAGTCAATATTAATAATATGGGCAATTAAAATTATTACTGTTTAAAAAATATACTTTCATCTTTATAATTCCAAACATTTTTTAAAAATATTGACTTTAATTATAGCAATAAGCAGATAACTCCTGGAATGCCAAATATTCTCTATATTCATCCTCCCTCCCTCTGTCCACAGATTTTAAGCAATAAATAATAGTGTACAAAATATTTTTTAGGTTTTTTTTTTCCCCTGCAATGTTCTATGGTCCTTAAGCTAGTGTTCTGAAAAACACAACACCAAAATTTAGGGATGCAAAAGCTGTGCTGACACTCTGAACAAGTAACAGCAGCAAATGAAATGGTGTTTATGTCTCAGAAGGATTCATTTTCTAATATTTATCTTTAAGTATAATCCATCAATGTTGTCTATTAATAAAAATGACTTGTATTTACAGTAAAATATCACTAAAATTATTTTTACAGTGTTATTTATCTTGCTGGAATTGGTATTTCCTATATTGCCACCATTTTAGTGCTGAGGTTTGCCCATTGTGATAATTCAGTACGCTTGTTTGTTAAGATCTGAAGTTGTATTTAAGAAACACTTGGCCTTTGCTTCAGGAAAAGGGTTTGTTTGAGAAAGAAGGAGAATTTTTATTAATGCTATCTAATAATTTCCCCTAATTTAATTAATCTACATGGCATATGTTTTCAGTGCTTTCCTAAAAATAGAAACTTTTTTTTAAGACAGATTTTTCTTTTTGAGTTGTCTTTGAAGGACAGGAGATTGACAGTATTCATGATGAATTAACAAGACTAGATCCTATTTTTTTTTCTTCCAGTTAAAAGCAAATTCAACAAAATATCTTCTGGTTTTGCTTCCATCTTTCAATGGAATCCCCATTTCCACTGTAAGTCTTCCAGATGGAGAATGGTGCAAAGCATAATTATAAAATTGAAGAATCATGATAGTCATGAAAACTCTGAAGTCTCTGAGCTGCTCATTTATCATGAGAACTGTTCCATCCTAACACAATTCCTTGCAGAGTTCAGAGTTCACCTTTCAGGCAAGAAAACAAAACCAGGTGTGGAGGAGAGCTGAATTTAGTGTCTAAATCTGTAATACCCTTTTCTGAGACAAGTTCAGTGCAAATGAAAAGGGCTGACAAGAGCCAGCAAGAGCTCTGCCAAATGTAAATGTGGCATTACAATAGCCAAGGAAGCTCTTGAATGGTGATTAAATATCAATCTAATTTTGGGACAAGGCAGTAAAAAGCATTTGAATTCATCCCAAATATAATGGGTGCACACCAGTATATTTTTTTTCTGAGGGCAGACTGGAACATCTTAGTAATTTTATTTTGCTCAAAATGGTCTGTATACAAAAATTATGCAGACAAATGGCACAGATGTCTGATCTGGAAATTGCACCCAGACCACACACATCCAACCTGTGGATACTGTCTGAACAGAGTAGCCAGTCTATTAAAAGGACTTCCAAATGGTATTTTCTCATGTTCTCCCTTCTTGCTCTTGGTGATTTCCCACTGTAGCAAAGAAGTACCAAAGGAATTAAGGGAAGAATTTGGTCGCTGCAATGACCAAATACTTCTCCTAGTCTGTACCTTTGTCGGTAAGTGCCTCTGCTCTTGCTGTCCCTAGTGACATCCAGCCTCTGTTCCCTTCTTCCTGAAAGAAAGTGTAAAGAACAAGTTGCTGGGAAAATTTCCCCCCAGAGCTTGCTGCTCATATGCTGGTGGCACTTTGATTTTGTTGTTGAGCTAGATGATACAGCTTTAAAACATACCATCTGTGTTCTTTCCTCATTTCAGTATTTTAGGGCCCTTTGAGGATGCTTGCTGGGGCCATCTCTGTGGTGATACTGTGAGGTGGGGCACACTGCCTGTGCCACACTGTGCTGCCTTGAGGCAGACAAAAGTGCCCCAAGAGCTCAGCAGCCTACACTGTAGACACCCAGAAGACTTTACTAGTTCACAAGTGGTCCCTGAACATCTCTTCCTGCTTCCTACCACGTCTCAGGACGCCTCCTCACCCTGCTGTGTGCCCCAGCCAGAAACAGTTTGAGTGGGGCAGGCACCGAATGTACCATCGTATGCAGCATGATGGTAGAACTTCAAGAATTAGGCAATTGGTTCTTTCCAGTGATTAGCACATGACACCAAAGTCATCTCAAAATAGGCTCTTTGTAGGAGACAGCAGCTTGAACTGAGACTATAAGCTTCAGATTTTAGTTACTGAGAAGTCTTTGCCTTTTTCTTCAGGACATTTAGGGATGTACTGGCAGCTGCAATAAGGTACAAAAAGTAGCTGCCCTGTGATCTGGCTGTCCTGGTGCATCACTCCACTGCTCCAACCTGGTAGGGCCAAGTAACATTGCTTTGTGTTTTCTGTCCATCTTTCAACTTAGGAGTTACCTGGGGCATGGATTCGTGTTTTGAAAGGCAACCCAGAGGTCTGCAACACTTCAGGCAGGCAGTGTCCAATGTAACATAACAAAACACCCTCCTCCACCTTTCCACCACCCCTGAAAAACCCCAGAACTTTAAGGTGGTTCTCATAACTGCTGAAGCATTGCCTGAGGAGTTCTGACCACATAAAAAAAGCCATCTTGAGAAAGAATGTTTTTGCTTTTCTGCCTCTTGGGCTAGATTCTGGGTACAACTTGACACACTGACTTTAAGCACTTCCAAATTTATTTTAGCAAGTTGTTTTGCCAGTGATAATGCTGCCTTCTGCTCAGTTTTGCTATGAACAATAAAATGCACAGCAAAATCTGAAAACAAAGTAAGATTCATAACTGCTGCCAGAGCAGCAATTCCACAGGCTTCACTGCAACTCATATGTCTTTTTGTTGACATTTTTGCTGTCTCTGGACATGTGCATCAGAAGCAATTTAATGACTACAGCATCTGCAGCATGACTGCAAATGGGAAATACTCACCTTTATATCCATTATGATTTCTTTCTCATTAGCTAACCATGGCATAAAGCCATTCCTATTACAGGAGACTTTAGGAAGATGGAATTTCAATTTTTCAAGTTTCAAAATTTGAGAGATATGATTGACTCTTGAGAAACCATTTTCTAGCTCATTTAAATTGGCCTCAAGGAAAGAAAAAAAAAGAGCAAAAAGAAAATCTGCATATTTCTAGCTATCTCCTGTAGAAATGTCTTCTATCCTTCTGTTTTCATGTTTCTCTTTTCTAAATAAATGTTTTAAACTTTTGAAAACACAGTGGCTTGAAATCACTTGACCAGGGAATACTCTGCAAGCTCTCTTCATGCCTCTGGTCAGTAACACTGTCATGTAGGGAAGGGAGCTCTGAGCTCTCCGAGTCTGCCTTGTGGCCTGAAGTTGGTGAACTTTGCAAGTAACTGCAAAGATTTCTGTGACTGAAAATAAATATTGAGATTGTTTTTCCTCTGTACTTCCACCCCATGGGAAGACACAGATTAGTTGAAATTTTAGCCTTTTGAGACCAGAAATTCTGTTTCAGTGCATTTGTCATTTAGCAACGCATGGAAAGCTTTTGAAATGATGGAAATGTTTATTCTGACATGGTAATCAAATCAGAATCTCTATCTCTGAAATAATTTATTTTTTAAGTTAAAATGGTCATGCTTAAAGTAAAAACCTGAAATTAAAAAAAAAAAAATAAAAGAAAGAAACTGTTCTGCTGTTTCTGATCCTTAATTAAAACTAGACAATTTGTTCCTCAATCATATCTTTAATCTCTGTACTGGAAGTGGAATGATTTCTGCAGCTATTTTGTGTGGCATTATGTGTTTTGAAAATCCAATTTCTTTTGTGAGATAATCATAAATACCACCGTAGTTGCACTTTAACATGCCAAAGAATTAAATTATGGGGAAAGAGGAAATATTTTGCTGTACATATTATATTCGGAAATTTAGTGAATGTGTTCATGAGTTCAAAAAGATAATGGAGATTGTTTCTAAAGCAGTGTTGTGGAAATCCTGCTCTAAATATCTATTATTTTAGGCTACATGTCCTTTGAAAAGGTGCTGAAAGACAATATAGATCACAAATTTTCATCTTTAGAGAAGAATACTTTTGATCCCAGTTTTTGCTGGCCTCTCTTTATGCTCAGAAAAGAACATAATGAAAACTAGTGGGTTTTTTTCCTCCTTTCAGTGAAATGTCTACTTTAGTCCCAGTTTCTCCAAGCACTTCTTTATGTGGGGTAGCTCCTTATCTCATCAGGAATCCTGCAGAAATAGTGCAATTTCTTGTAACTCGGTTGGATTCTAAAGAATAGCAGTTTGGTGTTGCTCCTGTACCCCACACAGGATTTTTGGCCATCCACAGCAGCCCTGTGTTGATTTAAAGCAGTAAATTAAATGACTCTTCCCAGTGTGAAGGCAAGTGGTGCTGAATGGCCTGTGTCCATGTCCTCTAAATTGTTATCTCCCAAACTGGGTGATCACATCACAATGTCCTTCAGGAAGTTGGCCTCAGCCAGTGTTTATACCCAAGCAGATCTTGGAATCCTGTGGGTGAGTATTATTTAGCTAAAGCTGAAATTTAGCTATAGCTAAAAGCATGTTAGAGTCTAGCAATTTAACAGCAGGGATGGTGGAGTTCCATTGCCCTGGAACGAGCAGGAGCTCAGGTGCTGGTTTTGCTGTGGGGCATGGGGATCTGCCCTAAAGCACGTGTGGCCAAGTGCCTTTGTCTCCCTTAGATATTTCTGTGATTACACTGCTGGAAGGGGTGATAGATAGTAGTACCTTTGCTTTTGGATGGAAACTCACACAAATGCATTTCAAATCTTCTTGTGAATAGCACTTGCATGACTGCAGATGGCAGGGCTGGCAGAGATGTTTTATTTCACTTGCAGTAAAAGTGTATGTCCTGTTCTGCACAGCTGAGAATGAAGAACTGGCTCAAGGCTATGTGTAGTCAAATGATCATCCTAAATACAGCCCACCTGGCCAGCACATGATAAATGCCCATGTTGACCTGCTCTTACCTCCAGCCTCAAACACCAGCTACACTGGCCCGTGTGTGATAGGATACAAGTTTCTGCACAGATCCATTTGAGACTTTGATAAAGAGTGTTGATTTACCTGTGGGGAGAAGGCAGAGGTGGGTAGTGTGTACTTTGATGGGTGTGCAGCCAGAGACCTTCTGGATGCAGTTTGACCTGGGAGTGTGTATGTCATGCCTCATTCATAAGCTAGCCTGAGACACTAAGCTGCTTCTTTCTGCCTCTAGTTTAGTCTGTCCACTTTTTCCTTTTCTTACATCTCTTCCTTTACTGTCTTACCTGGCATTTTGTGGCGATTCTCTCATGATAGCTTCTTTTATTTAAGACTGCTTATTTTATGAGCCTTTCATTGGCCCCAGGTAAATAACTTGGCTGGCATTTACTCTTTCTGTCGTTCTGTTGTTCATGGCATGGTTATATTTGCTGAAGGCTGCTCAGTTAAGTTTACAGACTAATCATGTGGCACTCAAAGACCCAGGGAAAACTGGAGGAGCAATGACAGGCAAAAGAACCTTACTAACCCACCCAGTGGAAATGGACAACTCAGCTGCTCCGTAAGACCATCCAAGGGGTGGGATAAAGATTGACCCTGGATTGAAACCCACTGAGATGAGTTGGTGGGAAAGGACAAAACTGGGGAAAGAGAGGGAGCAAGGTGGACTGAGGAGGAACGAAAGTGGAAAAAAAATAAGGAAAAGGGTAAGAAGGGGCTGACTGGGTAAAGGTCAGGCAGCTTGTCTGACAGAGCCCTGGACTCGATGGGCAGTCTGCTCTCTGTTCTACTTAAATCTGGTTTCTGAGTGCCTTCTTTGTGGCTGTGCTCTCTGCTCTAAATGTGTATGTGAGAACGCTGGCAAACATTAACCCACACAAGCTGGTGAACATGAGAGGTCTGTGCCCAGCAGCAGGAGTGAGCCTTGAACCTCAGGGGCTCGTGGGTGCAGGTGCCAACAACTGGAGCATGGCAGGGGCAGTGGGGGCTGCTCCTGGAGAGAGTGAGTAGGCCAACAGCAGCAGTGGCCCATATATTTTATATGCCACATGGCACTGTGAGACAGATTGCAGTCCTGATGAGCAGGAGAGAAGGAGCAGGACTGGGCCAGCTGTGCTCTTCATGTTCACCCGAAGGCTGTGTGAGGCAGTGCTTTCTCTCTGTGCCCACCTGTGGGGCTGGATGGGTGGGCAGTGTGAGTGCTCATGTTCAGCTGTCAGGAGTGGGTGCTCAGCCCCTCTTCTGCCTGCACTCAGGGAGAGGGAACAGCAGCAGCCCCACATCCATGGGGCTGAGACAGGAGGAGAGCCCCTGGCTGCCACTGCCCATCAGGTTCAGCTACCCCTAACAAAGATGAAGTTTTCCTCTTGCCAAACACTTAAGCACTGTTACTTTTATGGATTCCTTGCCACCTCAGTAAGTTAGCTTCTGTCTGTCATCACTCCTAACCCACTTTTACCTGCCACTCTCTGTGCAGGGGACTCAGTGATCTGTGACTCTCTTACTGCCCTGCTGAGGTGTCTAATCATGCCTTTCAAATAGTTATGTGCTTAATTTTCTGCCTGTTTTGTCTTACCTCTCTCTCTTTNTGCTGATAAGCACACAAGTAAATGAATACTTTTATTAAGAAAAAGAAAGTAGAAGCAAGACTCTACTGAGGCACCTGGGATAAATTCCCTATCTACAACATTTTCTTGGAACAATATAATTATTATATTTTAATTTATTTGTTTATTATGATTTTTTTATTGTTTCCAAATTCTCATACAATTCCTTAGTATCCTGGAGGTAGTGTTGTACTTTTTAACTGAATACTGCAATGTAAAGAAAGAATGCCTTGAGTCTCACTTGCAGACTGTTTAACTTTTGAACAGCTACTTCCCAGCTATTCAAAAGCCAAATTCTGGCTCCCCATGAGCAGTAATGTGGACGTATCATCACAAATAAATTTAATAGGTTGCCTTTGATAGAACAGCAATGTATGAAATGTGAAGTTAACATCTAACAAGAATATCTATTGCCTTTAGGAAAAGGTGAACCCTGCATACACATCAGCCTTGGTGAATGGATTTTTTCACAGAAATAACATGGCATAAAAATGAAAAATATGTGAGTTGTGATTAGGTGAAAAAAGGTGTTCTGGATGTGTTCAGGACAAACTTTCCTGTGATGAGAACTTTTTTCATGCTTCATCATTTAACCCAGATTCCATATATTCAAAGGGAAATGTGAGATTATTCAGTGAACGTACGGAAAGATGTGGGGGTCAGATGAATGAAGTAAAGCATGTCAGAACATGTGTAATGTTCTCAGACAGATACAAAAAAAAAAATTATTTTCTGCCTGGAGGATAAATTGTAGTATTTTGCTCCAGTGATTAGTTCCAGTGACTAGAGAAAAGTTAGTTCCACCAGTTTGGACGGTAAGGTCCTGAAGGGAATGAACAGAAGGACTTGAAACCCTGCTGGATCTGTGGGAGAATAAATAATTGGAAGACTCTGGGGCTGCACACCAGGAATGTAATTGAATGCATCAACTTATCTCAGAAAGGATGATAAGAGTCCTTAAAAAGATAATGCCTTTCAGACACACCTGTCAGAATTTCTAGAAGGGTAAGATCGCCCCTGGCTGTGATTTGCTGTTTATGGATAAAGTTATATGTATACATTTCGCTGACTCTTTGAAGTGGTTTCAACATTTCTGACTTTATATTTTATAAAATTCACCATGAATGAAGCTATTAAAGTCAGAATCAAAAGCAATTAGCTAAGATGCTGCAATTCAGCATGATCATAAATCAGCTCAGTGTGCTTTGATGTTGTTACTGTGGCCCATGCTTTTTACCTCTTCTGCTTAGAGTATTGGATACATTTTGTTTATTATTTGAGAGTTAGTAGCTTATATTTATGTTCTCTGAAAGACTTATTCCATATGCAATCACGTTAGATAATTTAATTGGAAAAATAAACAGGACAAAAAAGACATGGAAGAGAAGTTTGAAAATGAAAAAGGCAGGCAAAGGAGGCATTGGAAGGAGCACAAACTAAGAAGTGGAGAGTGAAAACTAAAATCGAAGAAAAGAAAAAGGTGAAGTCAGGATCAGATTCCTTAGTAAGAGAAAAATAAAAAATGGTTCAAGCAGAGTCAGTGAAATATTATCAGAGAGTCCAGGAAAACCCCTTGAGAAAAGTCTGAAAAGGTATGTAACGGGACAGAAAACCTCAAAAAAACACATTTAAAACGACTTTCATGGGCAAGTTGTAAATGTAAGATTTAGCATAAATTCATCTGAAAGACTTCTAAAACCAAAAGGCCTGGTCTGATAACCTTGATAATCTCTTAATATAAATTGATATTGTTCCTGAATGAGTTCCTGGTTTAATAATTTTATGGGGAAAAAAAGAGAAAAATAATTTAAAATGTTATAGCAGAAGTTGCCATAAAAGTCTTGGCAGTTTTTTTTCAGAGGCCTATTACACTTATTTTTACATCTCTTTCAGCCTCCAATGATCTAACTTCAACTTCATCTCAAAGCCCTATCAAGCAGAATGAAGAGCCCTCTGTCAAATATCTGTCCTTATGAGGTACTTAAGCATAGATGGAGTAATTTCTACGATAATAAAATGTTTCAAGGTTTCTTAGTCTTGTTGTAAGCCATGTTTTAGAATCTATTTAACGACTCCCTTCTTGCCTCCACCTTCATCCTTCCTGTTTGTTAATACCCTTCTTCAAATGGACATGGTAGACTGCTAGTGGACAGAGATGACAATCCTTTGGGGTTTTTGCTGAGCATCTCCCAGTTTACACACCTAAAGACAGCATTAAGCTTTTGGGAAAGGATTTAGGTGTAGACCAAATGCTGCTGAAGACAACACTGGATCTCTAGGATTTGGGTTACAAGTTTGAGGCAAGTGTGGCTGTTGACCAAGCAAATGGAGGGAGTGGCAGTTCATGTTCATTTTCACATGCACCTGAATACAGTGCTGCCTTCCCCATCCTTTGCCTGGATAATAATTTTGCAGTAGCAATGCTTGTCATAGCAGTATGGTATAGGGACTTTATCCCTGAATTAGATGCCTTTTCACTTGAGTGTTCCTTTTTGTTGGTGTCAGGCTGATGAGTTATCTACAGGACAGTACAGTATCAACATTATTCTCTTTGTCAACAAACTTTGAACTACAGAATCAATTAGTCAAATTTGACCATAACTTCCTTTTTTTCCCCCATAAACTGTTGCAAATCTGTAACAGTAACTTGCCTTCGATATATTTGGCTGGTCCAGCTTCAGCCATTCCATTTATTGTGGTCAGAATGGTCTGATATTAGTCTGAAAGACAAAATTGAGCCACCTTAGCCTAGCTAGCTTCTAAAATAGATGCCATAACTGTCACATATCTCCAGTGCTCTGGATTCTCCAGAAGGCTTGGAAACCTACTGAAGGTCCCTGTTCCTGGCTCAGAAATCTCACTGACTGCCACTTCAAAAGTGCGTATACAGGGTCTTGTGCCCCATCTTAGTCATCATTGCTTTTGTATCCTATTGAGTTATTATTAAATTACTGTCTTCTAGTATTTGTGTCAAATATTTCTGCCTTTCATTTAACTGACAGTTTTGGGATTTCTTTTTTGTGTAGACATTAACATCAACTGAATTTCATTCGCTCAAATATAAAAGTCATTTGTTTTCTTTAGCTTCATTTGCCTGAGATTTTGTGTTTTCAGCTTTTTTTGTGTGTGAGTTCCCTACAGCTGTGAAACTTCGATAGTTCTAATTTTAATTCCCAGTTAAGTAGATTAAGCAAACTGTTACCTTTTAAATTCTGCATACATTCTGCATACGTAGCCACCACTATCCTCTTCCTTCCTGCCAAAATAAATTCGTCACTTAAGCATGATTTTGATGCAAAGATGTGTATTGTATTTGGTAGGAAGATTATTTTTATAACTCCATTGTCATGCATTTCCTTTATAGAGGATCCAGAGCTGATAGTTCAGCTGCATTTCATAGAAAATTAAGGATGGAAAATTGTTCAGGTTTGTGAGCTAAACAGCAAAACCCCCAATGCCCATGAAAACAAAAGTATGAAAGTATGGACTAAACATTCTTTTGCACAACAAAATCATGGGGCAAATTTCAGGACATAAGAAGAAGAAGGAATAAGGAACTTTTGCATGGCAACCTTGCTGATGGAAGGATATACAAACATGTCCTGGAAGGTGAACAAAAGTTCTTGGGTTGGCGTGACAATGGGTTCAGGTGTGTGTATATGTTGACCCTGGGTGAATATGGGAGTTGTTCTTGTCTACTCTCCCTTAAAAACACTGTGGTTCCAGACACAGTGAAATGTGTTTTTCAAGGCTAGCACGGGAAGGGTAGGGCCAAGGGGGACAAGCTGCACTCTGCTCATTGCTGCCAGTTTCCTCCTCATCTGCAGGAAGAAAAACTTGCTTTGTGTGTTGCTTTTGGCTACAAGAAGAGTTGAAGGCAAGTCACTTGGAGCACGAAGTGCTCAGCTGCGCTCAGCAGGATAGGAGTATGCTCTTACTGGCATAAGCAAGGCAAACCCAAGGCAATTCTTAACTTCTGCTGTGAGATATACAGAATGAAATGCATGAGAAACTTCGAGGTTTTCTTCTATTTCTTTACAACATTGGCATCAGAATCTGTTAATGCCCTTAGCTATTGTTTTAAAGAGAAAACTTATTGGTGCTTCTGTTAAATTTCTCTTTATTTTTTTGTGGTTTTGACCAAAAAAATCCCACAAGACCAACCCACAAATCAAAAGGTAGATTATAAATGTAAGGTTCCTGCTACTTGATATTGCTTATTTACAGAGTAATATTCCCACTAATGAATCTCACAGGCAATTACAGAATGCAATTGTAGGTACAGTTGAAGGTCCACTCTGCAGGAAACACGAGATAGGCTTCATCTCCTCCCTCAAAGTCCGGAACAACTGTTTAGTGGCAGACTGAGATGGACTGACCAGGCTTTCTTGTCTGTGCAGAAATTTTCACCTACAGAAGCTGGAGTCTCAGGTCTCCCAGAACCAGAAACAACACTGGTGTTAACTATTTTTCCTTGGCAGGTTTGCCTAAAAAGTGAGATCAATAGAATACCGTAAGCGAGTTTCATCCTTGGATGGATATACAGCAAATAACTTACAAGTGTGAAGCACTCCAAGTACTCATGGACATTAAAATGCTGACAGAACAGATGGGATGTCACTGTAGGTCATCCAGCTTTGATAAATAAGCAGAACACCCTTAAATCATGATAGCTGTTACCCAGGGCAAGGTAGTCGGTTCAGGTCAGACTGCCAGAAGTTCAGCAATCTATCACTTGATGAGAAGGCCTTGGTCATCAGACGAAGCTGATTAGGCAGTCATTGACAAGGCTATAAAAGAGTCCCCTCCTTTAGTAAACTCGTCATCTGGAACAGCAGGAGGAGAACAGCAGCTCTAATGCAGAGGCTGTAATTAACTTTTACCTGGTGAAATGTCTTCGGAATGGGTGGAAAAGAGAAAGGCAGAACAGTCAGAGGTGTGTTTAGCTTCTGTTTCACTATTTAGTCTTTACTGGAAGGAATAGCTTTTCATAAATTCTATGCAAAATATATTTGTGTGATGTGCTTTACCTCCTGTCTCTGAGGAGATAACCTATGAATTTACAGTCCCTTAAGATTCAAGCTACAGATTCCCAAGTATCACTGCTGGACCCTTATGACCCCTGAAGCTTTGAAGATCAGGCAGGAAGAGCACCCCACCTATGCAAGCTCACATACTTCCGCGTGGTTATAAGGTCTGACTCCTCTAAATAAAAATACAAAAATTTTGGCTGCTCCTTGCCTGTGGTCTAACTCCCACCAGTGTCTTCTGCCTCATTAGCTAGGGAGGATCAAAAAGGATCATTGGGATTTAGGCTCATTTGACTTCATTGTGGAAATGCATTTGCCTTTTAATTGGAAAGAGTACTTGGTTTTGGTTCCCTTTCTCACAGTCAGCTGGCTATAAAGTCTCTTTCAGCTGGAAACCAGGAGATGTTTCTCTGAAATGAGGGTGGTTGCATTAGTTTAAATTCCTTTGTGGAAACAGAATTGTTTTAGCTGTTTGTTTAGTTACTTCATATTAACATCACTGAGAGCAATATTAAAGTTTATTTTATATTGCTACAAAAATAGCCCTTGTGACTATCCCTGAATAAAACATTCTGCTGAAAGCATACCGGTAACTCAGCAGGCTTCATGAGCAAAGCCAAAAATACAGCAGCAGCTGTCCCATTGATTGGTGTGTACTTATTCAAAACTGTGCAGATCAGATATTTTGTACAGAAACAACCATTTCCCAATCAATTCACAATTACATGGGGGAGTTGGGTAAACTTTGAAATATGTGCTTAAAAATAAGTGCCCTTGTCCCCAGAGCTCAGCATTCCTCATAAGTAATTAATTGAAGATTCAATTCTACGTCTTGAAAATATGACAAGTTTGCAGCAGCCGACCATTGTACATATCCTGGGTTACTTGCATGTTTTTGTCCTTTGCTGAAGCAGTCACTGTTTTGAATTCAGATCACATTATGTGTTCTGGGATCAGTGTATTTTCTAACTTTATTATGCAATTACCTTCTCGACTGCCACACAAGGGAAAATAAGTTACATTTCTGAGCAGAGGCTCTGAGCAAAAGTTGCGAGATCTCAGGATTGAAATATAGTCCTGTTATTACCAATATACTTTGCATTAATTTTCCTTTGCTTTTCTTTGCACAGGGATTTTGTCAGTCACTGGGCATCTTGTTCCTTCTGCTTACTGATCACAACTGCTTCTTGCATATAACTTCTTTTTGAATATCTATTTCAAAAACATTCTTTATCTATCCAAAATACTTGTTTTCTTACCTATTAGTCTGTAGTGTTTATTGCTTTGTCCATAGTTTCTGCTCTGTCTTTATTTCTCTTGAAGAACCACCTTGGCCCATGCTTGAAAGGGGAGGGGAGGGCAGCATGGCCAGCTACAGTATTTTCTCTTTCATTTGTTTGGCATGACTTTCCTCTGAAGTATTTCTGTCTGCCCTATGAGTATCACTTGTTACAAGAAAAGCACAGGCTGTGTGATGATGAAGACATGAACATGTGTTCAATTGCCTCCAATAAATGACCAGGAATGTAATTTACCACAAGTGCCAAAGGAGCAGCCCATCTCCCATTAGTAATGCCTGTGGGCTCAGACTTGTGCACTTCTACTATTTTCTTCTTTCTTTGAAGTCTCTGATAAAAACACAGAAGACAACCCATGATTTTGATAATTCTGTTCCTTTTTTTTTTTTTTCCCAGACAACTATCAAAACGTTTGTGCATGAGTCTGTAAATCTATCTCTGCCAGAAGAACCCACAGCTGGTTAGTAAAAATGAGGGGCAGATCTCATTGACGTCAGCAGGGCTGTGGTATTCAGCATCTCAGTTTCTATGCACAAATGACTATAAACACCCTAGTGTTATATCCAAGCACTCCTCAGGCTTTACTTAATCTTTTTTGTTTCAAAAGATTAAGTCTGTTCCCAGCTCAGCTAAATCAAAACCTTTAAGCTACTCCTTTTAGAACCCTCAAGCACCTGAAGGATAAATAGCTTTTAGTTCTGGTAACTCAAGGGTGATGATCAGCTCCTTCAAAGACTGTGTGTGACAGTGCAGAAAATGTCTCTATTCTGTCAACTCCAAAATTATCTGCTTGCCTGGAAAATAAAAAACAGCCTCCAAATGTATTAAGAAATGAAAAAAATACTTCGGCTAAAACAGGATAAATGATGGATTCAGAGTAAAGTAAGGTCAGTAGGGCTGTCCTAGTGTCTGAAGCCGCAAAGTTGATGTTGCAATTTATGTCCATTGTTGGTGCAATATAGGCACTGCAATAATATATGAAATAAAAATATGTGCAACATTATATGATAAATATTCCACTTTGCTCTTAGTAAGCAGGTAAACTATAGATATAAAGAATCTGGGATCTATATACATTTCTTAGCTTTTAACCTGAAAGACTGTTTTCTTAAAAAGGATTTTGAAGATTGAAGCATGTATATATCTCAATGGAAGACTGCCATAAAAAACGAGACAATTTGATTAAATGACAGAAAAGGTTGCTGTACATCAGAAGACCTGATCTCCTTATTTATATTAAATACTTGTTTTATGTTGCCATAGCTTTTTCAGTCTTTCCAAACTAAATGGTGTTAGCAGGTATTTATCTTTGCTCATCAAAGGCATTATTCAAAACTAACTTTATTTTCCCTCTGCAAAACTCCTTCTGTCTTATCCAGAATTACCCCATTATGCTGTCATTGACTTGGAGATATTTCTTGCTTTGCATTGTTCATTTATCTCTAAAGTCCATTTCCTTTTGTTTGTTATGACTGGTTTAGGTTTTTTTGGTGCTTTTTTTCCAGAATTTCTGCGTTACTTCACTTGCTTCACCTTCTTTAGCTGATTATTTCAGTGACCAGTCCTGGAATCAAACAGTCAAAACCTCTTTTACTGTCTACCTAGAAATTAATTTTTCTATTTGTTTGAAATTTCTTGAATAACTCTAAATGGATTTGCTGATGACTCCCAGCTTCCTGGTTTACCCCAATGCATTTCTTTGATGTCTTCTTCATTCCTAGTTTAACTAAGGCTTTCTACAACAATGTTGTGTAGAGCTTGTATGGTGCAATATGTGGAGCATGGCAGTGGAACCAGGAAACACTAAACTTCTTAGGGTTTGCTTGAAATTGTTTTTTCCAGCTGCTCGTGACTGATTCAGGGCTAAAGAAGGGTAGCACTCACACTTTACAGCACAGGCCTGTGTTCTGAGTCCTTTTTCTGCCTCTGCATAGCAAGTGTGTGCACTGGCATATTCTCCAGGTTTGTTGCAGAGGTACAGAACAGTTGTGTGTTCATAGACAACAGGTCTGCTTGCTCTGAGTGTGTGTGGAAGTATTCCCTTGCACGTGTGTTTGAAGACTGTGCATCTTCATATGTCTCTATCTGCATAGGCTCCAGAGTCTGTGCAAGACTCCAAAGGCAGCTATCCTTTAAAAAAACAGAAATGGTGCCCATTTCCTTCAGAGTGCTGTAAAAGTTGAAACATCTCCTAGGGAGCAGAAACCAAGGTAAAGTATCTTCCTCTGGAAAATTCAAACCCCATTTCTTTTGCATTCAGGACAGCAGTGTATCTGTTGTCATGGATGATAACAGAATCTATTTTTCCTTTGTAAGTCTTCTGGGAACACGATATTGTTTGGGACAGAGGGAACAAGGTAAAGGAAGACTGTCTGCATCACACACTCCTCTGGGAGAGGAGATTTCAGGGTCTTAGTCCCTGCTCTTATTAAAATGTCTATCTTTTTATCCACTGTCTGAGAAGAGAAATTCCCTTTCCCTAACTTTTGAGGTTTAATAATATTGGCTCTTGTTTATGCTTTGCTTTTTACTGTTATGTCTAACTACATAGGAGCATTCAATCCACTCTATTATCCACAGCACCCAGAGGGAGAAATTGCAATTACTTGAATTCTGTGCTTTTGACACAGTGGTTGCCATAATGTAGCAAGCAGACTAGACAGGAGACCTGCAGAATTCAGCTTGTGCAGCAAAGGCAGAAGACAATTTTGAGCAACAATAGTTAGTCTGAGGTTTGCATGTGCTTTGTAGGATACCCTTGCCCACAGTCCTCTGTATGGAGACTGCAGATCTGTGGGACCATGGGCAATTTTTTCCTGTTCCACTTTCTGTGGAAATGAAGGTACAGGAGGGAGAATTATTATGCAGCAGGATTTTGCCCAAGTGTGGGATGAGGGGGAGTCAGGCATGCATCCAGGCCCCTGAATCTGGGAAGTACCCCACAGTCAGAGTTATAAATGAAGGAGAGAACAGAGCGCTACAGCTGTGACATGCTGCATTCTGTTAAAAAAGCCCTTAATTTTTAATAAAATGTAAATCCCAACACATTTTGGTACTCAACTTCTCATTATCTAATGACAGTTGTTTGGAGAGACACAACTTATTCTGGTCTGCCCTGACCCACTGGCCCTGTCTTTACTTCCATGGAGGAGTCCAAATCTGTGTGTGCCTGTGATGTTACACTCCCTGTGCATTTCCCTTTTAGATGGTGCTGTAAATAAGGACTCAGCTGGGCAGGCAGTGGAAACCCTCTCCCCTGGGGCTTTCAATATGCTTGTGCTGCAGGCAGTAGTGTTGGCACACTCCCACTACAATGGGGCAGTGGCAAGTTCAAAAGTCGAGCCTGAGGTGCAGAATAAAAGGTCTCATGAGTCCCAGAGCTGATGATATTTTTGAGTGACAGGCATATGCTGGCCTGGTGAATTGTGTCACTTTGTCATCTTTGAGTGACAAATATTTCCAGATTCAAAGTAACAACGTTCCATAAGCCTGTTTTCCTTGTTAAAAGGAGTTGTGAGTGTTTCCAAATTACTAAAAAGCCTTGTTTTCTCTGTGGATGTGCAAAATAGATTCAGTTTTAGCTTTTCTTCCCACAAAATATTAGTACATACCTAAGCTTTCCTGCTCACTGCTAAGCTTGTGCTTGGTGACTTCCTGTCATCCCTCCCTGTTCCTGTGAGAAGTGGAAACTTAACAGCAGCTTAGTCCTTGTGCTCTCTGACCCTCAGCAGCCGAGAATCTTTGCTGTCATTCACACCACCTCATTTTGCACTTTGTCAGGATATGCATAGAAACTGCACATTGAACACAGTTTTTAGGGAAGGTGAAATGGCAAACAAAAAAAAAAAAAAAAAATCAAACTGAGCTGCTCTTATTATATCACTAGAAAAAGTTTATGGGGAAATAAGGCAAAAGTAAGTGCATAACAGGTTTGTTTCCAAGATCCACTCATACTGACAAGTTTTTTTGAGCCTTAGAGAAAGAGCAGTCTAACGTGTCTTGAGTTGCAGCTGTAATCACAAGTATAAATAACTGTTTGGAAATCTATTCCAGGAAAATCTCACATATTTGGAAAGAAAGAAAAATGCTCTTTTGCACTTCTATCTTGCATGAGAGTAAAATTGAAATATGAAGAAGCAAGCAATTTATAACACTTCATCATGTTGATCTGAAAATATCTGAGTACAGGGGTGTGCTATGTCACCCAAAAGAAAATTTGCTTCTGCAAACAAGACAAATCAATGAAATGCCAAACTAAAGAGAAATCAAAAAAAATATTCTCACAAAGATCTCCAAGTGTCCGAGGGAGATGGATGCTTGTAATGTGTGATTCTGCAGTAAGAACAATGGAAAAATCAAGGGGCATAAAACAAACGAGCAGATGTTCTGCAGTACCAAAGGGAAGGGATTAAGGGTGTTTAGAATTTGGCTTCTGAGTCAAGTCAGAAAAGAGCTCCCGGTGCATATAAATACTGAAGGGAGAGCTTCAGAGGATATCTTAAAGATCACAGCTCTTTTCAGAGAGGAAGAAAGGGTAGCGTTTTGAGACATGTAATTTAGATTCACTGAGAAACACATCCCTTTAAAGTTTCCTCATGTTAATAAGTAGTATTTATTAATAAATAGCATTGAGATTGTGAATTTCTGCTGCCTCTTAAGTATTTATAAAGGAGGGGGAAAAAAAGAAAATATGCGCATGATATGGATTTCTGTAAATAAAACACTTTGGCAGGTGTGAGGACTGACACACACACATTCTTATATTTGGAGTGTTGTCTTTAAGTGAAATGATAAAGCAGGACACTCATGCAGTTGTAAACAGGGTGAGGTTCCTATCTGAAGAACAATGCAATGTGTATGGATTCATTTCCTATAAATACTTTTCACAGCTTTTTCATCTGGGTTGTTTATAAATTAATCAGATTTTATATAAAGGCTGTAGGCTTCAGGTACTATCTGTTCTCCTCTAAAGAGATTTCGGTTAAGAGGTCTGGATCTCAAAAAAAAAGAAAGGAAATTGAAAACCAGATGAGGTTTTTTATCATAGCTGCAATCACGAGGGACCTGCTTTTCTCCTGTATTAACTAGTCAACTTAACCTGCTATTGAAGTTGGCAGCATACACAGGCCCTACATACACCACCTTCTCTTTTTCAGTAACCTGAAATCTATCTTCTGAGTAGCCAGCAATGGAGGCAAAGCCAGATTCTTGGAGGTTTGTGTTTGAAGGACAAGAGGCAGTGGATACAGCCTTGGATATAGGATTTTTTATCTCCCCTTTGCCCAAGAATGAGATGCTCCATCCTCAGGTCTTTTCAAAATGCAATTGTAGAATACCTTGTGCAACCTGCTTTTATTAGACCACCTGCTTTTATTATACCCATTAGGAGCAGAAGACTGGATTAAATGAGTGAAGGAGGATCCCTTACAATCTGCATAGTTCTGTAATTGCTAATAAAGAGTTCAGTATGAGAAAGTTACAATAATTTACCTGAATAAAGCGATGGAACTCCTTTTTTTAAATATTCTCTAACATCTGAAAAATGTCCTGTTTATTAATGTACTAAAGCTTTCCTTTACAAATAGCAAGTAATTGATTTTATTATAGTGCAACTTTCCGTTGTAACAAAAGAGTCAGTGACAGTTCCTTGGAATGGGGAAAAGTAATTAAAATATTTGTTTTTGTGGTTAAAGAATCTGAAAGTCACTGTAATGACTGACAAATTACTGCTGTCTAGCTCTGCACTGCTGTATTGAAAGTGGTAAATAACAAAAATATGAGGACAACTGCCTGCAGGATGCTGGAAGTGTATCATTGCTTGATGCAAAAGTATTGTCTTAAAGTTCTTTCTTAGTGTGTTCAGTGACTTTCTTAACTCATGTAAAACTTTAGCATTCACAGTTTCCTAGAGTGAGAACTTACATCTACTGCGCAGAGAATCACCTTCTGGATGTTTTGGACACAGTATCTGAAATTTCACTAAATGGCAGTGTAGTAAACCACTGGTTTTGGTACTATTTTCCTTTGGGTGACTATTTACCTTTCCCATAACAGTGGTTTTACAGATCTCTTTTTTATTTAGCTTATCAGCCGTCCTTGCTCCAGGCTAAGTTGTTCTAGGCTATTCTTTATATAAATATCCATACGTGTGTGTGCATGAAGCCTTGGGAAAGATGGCGACCACAAGTGTGGGCAGGTATTGATGTCTACTCAACAACAACAACAACAACAACTGATTTGAGTAGGCTTAATTCCCAGAAGTCAGTAACTGCCAATAGATTCATATTTATTTTTTGAAGCCTGGAAGGAGGTATTCTCCAGCCCACGAGCCTCCTAATCTTATTATATTGTGAGAGTTCCTCTGTGTTAGTACAATCTACCATCTCTGAGGAACGATAAATACTTCATATGCTGGTTTCACAGTGGTGGTCTTTGCTCTACAGCACCAAGCAGGCTCCCCTGTAAACTAAACAAATGCTTGTTTATCATGAATTAAAGAATCAGAGTAAAAAATTAATACACAGGCTGGATAAAAAATCAAAGGTAAACAAAACGAAGCTTTACTCTATGCTTGCAAATAAGAATCCTTTCTAGCATTTTTACTATTTCTGTCAAAGTATTTCTCTCATTTCCTCCTTTGATCTGTCTTTTCTCCTTTCTTTTCTTCCCCCTTAGTAAAGCTTTCCCCATCTCCCTTTTCCTGTGTTGTATCTTAACTTGCATATCCCACTACTCATGCAATGGGTAGGGCTTACACCTCAACTAAATCTTGAATCTCTTAATGTCACCCCAGTACGATCTCATTTGTTACAGCAGAGACATTTTTTCTAAACATGGTTCTTTTGCAGCAGCCCTGCTTAGGGATTGGGACTCCAGTTTAGATTTTTCTCCTTCTATGCCTGCATGATGAATGCAAGCAGCTAGAACATACTAATGAGTGTTGTAGGCAAAGGGCATGCCAAATCTGTGATCCATTACAGCTTTTGAAAAGCATTACTGCTTATACTGCAGTAAGCTGAAATGTGAAGCATTATGACTCCTGAAATAAACAGGTTTCTGAAAGTTTTTTTCTTGAAAAATATAATAACTCTCTAACAGTAGAGCACAGAATAATTGTGTGCCTTTCTCTCTAGATCATGATTTTTATTTTTCAGGATTGGACACATAATTAAAAAACATGTCTTTTGGCAGATGATGAAATATGAACTGGTTTGTTTGTTTTGTGGTTTTTGTTACTTTGCTTGTTTTCGGGGTTTTTTTTTTAGTCACTGAGCAAAAAAAAAAAACTGTAATGGTCTTTAAGAGCAAAGGAAATATAATTTCCTTGGTTGGCTCAAGCTCAAGGAGGGAGTGCCACAGGACAAGATGGATGAGGGGAGCAGTAAGGAGATACGTAGGAGATACATGTTTATTTCTAGGTCACTTACTTGAATCTGATCCAGGTCAATACCACCTGAAATTTCTTGCAAATTGGTAGCTGTTTAGTTAACATGAAATGACTTGGCATTGCGTCTACTACATTATAACTTCTTTATCTCCCTTAATTTTTGAAGCTGGAATTGCAGACATGGCAAAAAGAAAAGCAACTGCTGGTATAGGTTTTCTGCAGCTGAATGAATGCCAATGTTTTTATCACAGAAGCAATTCTCTCAGCAAGTACTATCTGGCCTGCAGCCAGGTCCTAACATCCCTGCAGAGGTGGGTGTTTTTTAATTGCTTGGGTAATTGACTCCTAACCACAGGGTGAGACACCATTTGATGTGAAATTTTATTTTGGAAGGTGGATAGATAAGATCCTTAGCAGCTGCAAGTATATTCTCCATGTCGGTGGCGTCTGGACCACCATTTCATGTGAACCCTCCAAGAGACATAAACCCCTGACACAAAGCTCTGCCCTCCTGTTTTCATAGCACAAAGCCTAGCTTTTCTCAGAATCTTCTTTCCAAAGTGTTTTCAAGACTTCAAGGTATCCAGGTGTTCTTTCTCTGGGCAGGATTTCCTTGAAACTCTATTTGCATTCATCAAAGGGTTACCAAGTTGGTTGTGTCTGGAATGAAATTTTACTTCACTGGAAAATTTCTGGCTAGCTGTTCTCCCAACAACCTCTGTTTCTAAAGCTTCCTGTATGAAACTCTAATCTCTCTGAAACTGAAGAACCCAGATGATGGATGAATACAAAATGGTGGAACTAATATGGTGCATGCTGATCTTCTTGGCTCAGACATTAGTCCTTGACATATCACATCTTCTAGCCATCATCTGGTAGCTGCCTATTTTTGCTGGCTGTTTCAATTGTGAGCTTTCAGGCATAGATGTCTTCTGCATTTTTCACACTCGGCACTTTTAAGAACTTTAATAATTGCCCTTGTTACTTCCATGGAATTCTTGTGACTAAAAGGAGCGAAGATTTTGCTCTAGCTTTGTGCTCCAACTCTGGCAGCACTCTGTGCCTTTTATCCAGGCACATCCCATTTACTCAACCCTAAGGCAGATTAGATTACAGGAGAGGTAAGAGAATATCTATAACAAATTATGTTCTTCCATCTGATATGGAAGAACATTTTCTTTAAGGCCTTATTCAGGTACAATTTAGATTTGTTGAGGTCCCCAGAGTTACTGTGTACTTTCCAGATCAGGCGCAATTTGCTGACATCTGTGTGATGAAGTTCTTTCAGTGTACCAAAATATAAAAAAAAAATTAAAAATCTCAGGAGAGCATCAGTGTAGCATTGCTCTGCTCTGGTAGTGGACGAAAAGGTGCTGGTCTCCTCTAAAGTATATCTAAAGATCCAGAACTGACGTCTTTTACCTCACTGACATCTTTTACAGCAGCCCAACCATGATGTTTTTATTAGGTTTGCATGTAATTTACCGAGTGTTTGGCCTTTCACAGGGCAGGCTATGCAAGCAAACTCTAGCTTTGTACTCAATTCCTCAATTCACAGGTAATGTGCAGTACTGAATTGCAAATGATTTCTCGAGGGAGTTTAGGATGAATTAAATGTTTGTAGTGGAGGGGTAACAGGGATAAAGGGCCATTAAAGGTGAAATTGTGCATGCACTGAGAAAAATAATTTTTGTTCTCCATTTTGTTCTAATTTCTTCAAGACCAGAAAAGCTCAGAACTATTTTACTTAGTACAAACACAGCAGAAATCTTAGTTATGAAAGAAGACTGCAGTAAACCAGAAATCTCTGCATTAAAAAAAAGTGGTTCATAATTTGAAGAATGTGTAGGAACTTCCAAAGCTGGGTAGAGTTCTGTGGACCAGGGTCACAGATGTGAGAGGAGCTGCCTGTAATGGGGACCATCACTAGGCACATAGGCATGTGCCATACAGCTTATTTTCCCCAAGATAGTTTCAGATCTCTGGAATCAAGCATACTTGGACTTTTAAGGAAGTGATGGCCAATTCTAGATGCCTGTTCTCTGACAGAGGGTGTTTCAATCCTACTGTGATACAGCATGCAGAGCAATTTGTAATACCCTGCAAGTTCCTTCATTAGCAGAGGTGAGATGTACTTTACTGGTACTACCAGGCTGTCTGGTCAACTTTGTACAAATGAAAAGAGAAAGGAGGGTGATGCCCAAAGTGAAGACCTTGTGGCATTATTCAAGGTCTTAGTGTCTATTTCAGCACAAAAGCTGCTTAGAAAGGTGTGTTGGCCAGTGACCTACTACAGCACAGCTCAGTCTCAAACATGGTCTGACCCACCTGGACCCTGTGGGCTAAGCTTTATATAAAGATGTTGAATCTGATAAAATATCAAACATTCACTTGTCACTCTTCTACTGTGGAGTGGCTTACATAATTTTGTTAAAAGGTAGAACAGTAAGAATAACCCTGCTGGGAAAAAAAAAAGGTGAAGAGTCAGAAAAGGTCAAACTGAGTGTTCACCTTTTATTTTTTCTTGAAAGTCTAAACTCTGCAAATTTTTCTAAATTTTTATGTATGTCTTAAGCCAATACCAGAAAATTGTCCTGTGGAGTGCCTGACTGCTTCAAACATAGGACAGAAATTTAAAAACTTGCTCTCTTCCACCCTCTGTAGGTAATGCAGTACAATGATTTGAATTTGGTGTAAACCTCAACCTGCATATATGTTCAAACATTATTTGGAAACACCAAACTTTGCTTCTTATTGATAAAGACTCTGGTTAAGAGTCTTACTCAAGTGAAGGACTTCACAATGTAGCTGTGACCAGAGTACTTCTGAGTAATTTCAGTGAAATACAAGTCAAGTCAGAAAAATAGATGCATTAAATAAAAATTTCATGTCTTCATCCTTATTTTCTCATTAGCCACTGGCTGTAATTCACTGTAATATCATATTTTATTGTCTTCCAGAAGAAGATGTGCATATTTTTTGAAGAATAAGGGGAATTTATGTTTTGCAGAGGTATGTTGTTGAAGTCAAAGACAAATGCTTCAAATTATTAGGCCTCGGCTTTTCTAACTTAATGAATAAACCATAAAAACAAGATGAGAAAGAATAACTCAATCTGCTGAAAATTGGATCTTTGTAAACAAAAGAAAAAGATGCCATAGTGCAATAGGCACTGCTCTTCCTTGAATATGAGCTGTTGCATTTATCAAACTAGCAATAACCTACCAGAGCATAAAGAAGATGCATTCCTCATATTATTAATGGGTGTAGAGTAGGTAATGAATACTTTCCTGCAAAATAAATGCAGTAATTATTTTAATGAGTTGTTGAAAATTTTTAATTGCATGAATCTGCTGTGTGTCTTTTCAGTAGTGGCTGTTTTGCTGTCGTGAAGCATTCACCTTCAGAAGAAAGACTGTAGGAAAGCTTCAAACAGACAACCAGTTATATTTTCAGGAGAAATTATTACCCGTTTCACACGTAAATCCTGAAGGAAACAGCTGATGAATATGGGAGTCTGCTGGTGGGATACGTGGATGCTCAGGATGGTGAGTGAACACCAGTGAGGAAAGTACTGAGAGGGACAAAAAAGTCTTATTACTGGAAATAAAAGGAAAAAGGAAGTTATTTTAGATTAAAATATTCAGTCCAGTCTGCAGCTGGGCAAGGCTTTCTCTTGCCAGAGAGTACAGCTTTGTCTGCTGGTCCCACCAGCCATGAACCAGCGTGCTGCCCACTCTGGGGCCAGCCCAGTGGCCAGCCAGCAGCTAGCTTTGTCTATTGAATTTTCACCTTTTTTTTTTTGAAGTTTGAGTAATCACTGTCCAAACATTAACCAAAACTCCCATATGCCTGCTGAACTTGGTATTTTGCATTGGTTATTCTGTCTCTGGTTCTCAGCATAATGACAGATCTGTTTGACTTCTAGACATAACATGCTAACTGATTTCAGAAATCATCCTGTACCTATTACAACCTATTAAATTAATGATTTTAATTCATTTAAAGAACATCAACGTTTACTTATTTCGTCTTGTAAATCCAGAAAGTATTTTGAACTTCCCAGTTTACTATTTTATCCCTCTCAACAAGAAGCAGGAAAAAAACTTTTATATTGACTTTTAATATATTGACTTCTTTTCCTGTTGCTTAACTGCTGCTTACCATTAGTTTAGGAAAATGAATATAATTTTGTTTGTATGGAATTATTTTTCAGGTTCTTCCAATAGTTACAGAAATTAAGTAAGTTTCCTATTACTTTTAAGCAGGAGGGAATATCCATCTTCTATAGTCATAAAAAATGAAAACCTGTAAGAATAAATGTCCCTGGAGAAGTGTATGGCAGGTGAAAAGAGTGCTTATGGTTCCTGTTTTTCACTGTTGTGTTTTATGTACCAGCACTCCAGCTTGCTTAAATCATTTTTTACGTATGTTCAGACATGTTAGTGCTCTACATTGTCTATGCATTTGAAAATGCAAGCACCTTCTGATGGGCCCGAGGGGAAAGTAAGGGCCTTGCTCCACTGACTTTTGAGCTGAGATATAAGTTCCAGAGATGATTAAAGAGCCTTTCTGTCTTATATGCAGAATGCAATGCTTGCTAGCAGTACTTTTGAACAGCAGGTGAGCTGAAAAGGCTCTCTGCCTTGGAGCTGGGAGATAGGATGTAAACAAGTTTGGTGACCATTGGTTAAGGTCTGTGACAATGGACACAGTGAACTATGTCAATGTTATTGGTTGGTGACGTTATTTGTTTGTGTGTTGTCACAAATTCAGTGTTGAAACCAAAAGTGCCTGTCCCAAAGGGTGCCCAGCAAAAGGACAGAGGGAGGTTCCTCTACTTAAATACAACTCATCCTTGAAGGAAATGGAGACGACCAGGTAGATTTTAAAGAGGGACTTGAACTGCCATTTAGGAAAACTCAGTTTGTCAGATACTAGTGAATAAAGTAGCTGTGCAAAAAGTGTGAATGCTGCCACAAAGACTGAGATTTTCACTGAAACATGCAGAATCCAAAAAGTGCTTCTATGTTGCCTGCAAATGAGATGCAGAAAATTTGACGAGCCCAAATTATAAACTTTTCATTGCATAAGTCAATAATGTACAAGGTGCATCAGCAAATTCTGGATAATCCTTGATTTTCATGTGTACTGCAAAACGCATGGAAAGCATAGTCGTGGTACTGTCTTAAAAAGGGTTTGCACAAATTTAATGTTAATAATTTATTATTCTCACTTAGCCAGATGATTACAAGAGTGAAAGAAGTATGAAGGAAAGTTCTCTAAGTCCATATAATTTTGTTTTTAAGATTTTATGAGATTATATAAAGAATCAAATTAACTGGTGATTGAATTAAATAGTATGCTCTGTTTGTATTCCTTGTTTTCTTCCACTGTGAAAGTCTGTGAATTTTAATTGGCCTATGAATTTTCTTCTTTGATTAAAAGCATATATTAGGGTGAGTAAATAATTTTGTGTCATTTCCATTACTCATGAAAAATTGCTATAGGAATGGGGTTAGAATAACTATGGTTTTAAGAAATTATTTATTTTCTTGATTATATTTTCATACGGCTAATAATTTTGCAAGTTGCATTTTAGAACATCTTAATTTCTATAGCTGAATTTATTGACTAAAAAATTTATAGTGCCATTATGTTGGCTGCTAATTAGAAAATACCTGGAAGCACTCTTCCACAACGTGGCTATTTGGGACTGCTTTTATTCACTGCAAAAATATTGATCATGAACTGAAAGAGAAGTGAAGAGGGAGATGCTGAGCTCTTCTCCCTAGGATCCAGTGATAGAATGTGTGAGAATGGTTCAACGCGGTTCCAGGTGAGGTTTAGAGTGGACATTAGGAAGCCTTTCATTACCAAGAGGATGGCCAAATGCTAGAACATGCTTCCTAGAGAGATGGTTGATGCCCCAAATCTGTCAGTGTTTAAGAGGTGTTTGGACAATACCCTTAAAAATGTGGTTTAGCTTTTGGTCAGTGCCAAAGTGGTTGGGAAGTTATTCTATTCTATTCTATTCTATTCTATTCTATTCTATTCTATTCTATTCTATTCTATTCTATTCTATTCTATTCTATTCTATTCTATTCTATTCTATTCTAGTCTAGTCTAGTCTAGTCTAGTCTAGTCTAGTCTAGTCTAGTCTAGTCTAGTCTAGTCTAGTCTATTCTATTCTATTCTAATAAAAGCAAACAGAAAGGTGAAATAGCTGGGATTCAGATAAAGGATCCCACCTTTGGTTTAGGCTTTAACAGTAGGAAGGGCTTTGCTTTTATGTCCATCTGGGTAGTTTGATCAAATTTTTAAAAATGGAGTCTTTAGACCTATGTACAAAGTCTTCTATACAAAATTGCATCTGTCCATACAACTCGATATGTACTGATATCATACCTAGATTCACAAATTCTGTAAAAGAATACAAAAATGTTTTTTTCTGGCTGCTCATACAGAGAATTATCTGATTTGCACTAAAATCACAATTAAAATTCTGTACAAATAGGGCTTTTTACCCTTCTTAGGTGACATGAGAAAAGTTACAGGTTCTCTATAACTTCCATAACTTTTTTGTTTTTTTTTTAAATGTTACATTTTTCCTTTTCTTTTTGTGAAGAAGTTTCTAGGGACCAAGAAAAATTTCTTCTTACACTGTCAGACTGTATTGATCCTTCCTGAAAGCCATCCCAAGTAGCAGTGTGTCACGTGTTCTCTCATATTGCTTTACTTACTCCATCCTTACCTTTTATCTGTCCTAGTAGAATTGTACCAAGTACTTCTGTGGTCATTGTTTTACCATATAAGAGGCAAATAATTACAGGTTTTCTTGCGGAATTTACTGTGTAAGTTAATTACTACTACAGCCTGGCCTGGGACTAGATGAATCCATGTAATAAGCTTTATCCACTGGGTTTTTATTAAGACATCTTTCTTAGTTTGTCAACAGTTTTAATTCTCAGAATATCTCACAAAGATTAGGTTATATGGACTGTTTTCACCCTTATGAATGAATATGGCATAAAGCAGGCCTGGTTCACAACTGAAGAAAGTTTGAAGTGGAGTAGCAATGGTGTGGCTTGAGTTTTGCAGTTGTTAATATTGCACAACTTTCCTGAGTTCAGAGAGATATATGTATATGTACTTTAACGTTCAGGTGTTATATTTTATTTAGCTTTTTTTTTGCAAGTCAGCAAAAGCTAACAGCAAAATGGAATGAAAGGTTACTCACCATCAACAAGGTTATGTTTACATATTTTTGCTCCTGAACAAAAATAAATGAAGCATTGCTAATGAAAGCTAAACAAGCTCTTACAGCAAGTAAAATTAATACATTGGAAAAACTATTATTCTGGAAATTTACACTGTGATAGCAGAAAACTGATGGCAAACTAGAATTGTCCAAATCCTCTAACAGCTGTTAAATATACTATCATGCACAATTTGCTTTCCTGAAGTGTTTCAGTAAGTTATTTGAGATGCCCACAAGGCAAGCTAGCTGTACACGTATCGAGCCAGTATGAAAAGGAAAACCTTTAATGGAAAGGTAATTCATCATGCAAAGGTAATCCATCACCTAAGTAGAAGATTTATATCATTTATATTCATATTTGTGCTTTTTCTAGCCAACTGCCTTGCTAAGATGGTCTGAGATAATCACTTTTTGAAATAGTTTTTGAGTCGTCTTTAGATGCATTCCTTTACCTGTAAGTTTTTCTTCTTAGGAATGGTTCAAAGAATCATAAAATTTATTCTAATGAAAACTACTTGTGTGGAACATGGTGGGAAGAACTAGAATCTCAATCCTAAAACACAGAACTAGAGAGGTTATGAAAGGGGACAAGAAGGAAAATTCAAAATTTCAGAGTGATTTTGCAGACCTGATCACTTCCAAATGACCAACAGATCCATGAGCAGCCTATTGGTTCCCAAAGCTGTTTATCATAAACCTAATGTGAAGGGAATATTTTTCAGAAAAACAAAACGGGCATGCAGCTCCCATATTTACTTGGGGTTTTTTTAGTTGTGCTGTTTGTTTTGAAACCAGGAAGCAAGCTAAGGCTGAGTGAAATCGTCAGATCCAGGTGCAATGAGGCTGGAGGTGAACAAAAAAAGCCAGTGGAAGACAATTTACCTTAGAGGTCCTCAGTTGCCTGAGTCATGGGTGGGCTGAATTCCTATGAAAATTAATGGAAATTTCTAATCCAAACCTCAGAACCGCCATTTTTTGAAGTATCTCAATATGTGCTTCTGCAGACTTTTGATAGCCAGTGAAGGACTGCCTTTACTACCTGCTGGTAGCTGATGGAGGGCTGAGGTTGGTTATGCCTTCCCTGCAGGCCAATTGTATTTTAAAAGTGAAGCACAGGTTCTGCATTCAACCCAGCAGGGTACATTTTAGCAAGCTAACTGCCACCATTCAGGCATACAGCAAAAGCAACAAGTCACTTTTGCCATGTGGTGCCATTTGGCAGGAGTTAAAATACAGCTTTTGAGAATGTCAACAGCTGTATAGAGATTATTTGTCATTTTGCAGAACTATGGTTGTATGAAGTTGCATAAGCCCTAATTCTCAAAGAGATGCACCCTCAGCTGGGTAGCAGTTTCTTAAGAGACCATGACCCAGTGGCTTCTAGCAGGGCTTTTGCTCTTAAATCATCCCTGTGTTTTTGAAAATACAGTCATACGGTGCCTAAGTATAACTTCAGGTGTTTAAATTTATCTCCCTGTTTTATAACAGCTGCCTTCAGTCCTTTGAGCCTTGGCTGAGATAACTTTCTCTTTTAGCTGGAAAGTGTAGACCCATGGGGCTAGAGGGTTGTTCCGTTAGATACCCTCCCAGATTCACAGTGATAACTGTGCTTGTGTTTGTACGCAGCAGTTTCTGTCAAATAGGCTGAGATGATGGCATGCTTTCTCAGTGTCTACTTAAATGCTTTAATGTCAATTAGTCAGTGTCTACTCTCCCAGCTCTAATATGTACATTCTCAGTGGCTTTTCTAGTCATTTAAAAAACCAGGGGCCACATCACTTGGTAGCCTGCTGTGCAGAAGCAGCATAGGAATGGGGAATGGGAAGGTCTCTGAGTCAGTAACCCAAGTCACCTGCCAGCACCTCCAGAAATCCCCCTAGAAAATTTCCAGGCTCTATCTTAGAGCCTGGATAGGTTTTCTTGTTCTTATCCATTACATTAGGAAGCTGTAACAAAATGTTGTGTTTGAAAAGTTATCCTTTTAATTGCCAGTTGGAAATTATTTATGGTCAGTTGTTCAGCTGCCAATGTTGTGAATACACATTCACAGTGGTATTGATTGCTATTTTAAGCAATTTTTTTCATGTCTGGTTTGTACCTGGACATGTTTACAGAGTAATTAAATGTTTCTGTTTTGTGAGACTGAGCAAGATTCTTCTTCAGTTATTCTGCAGCTTATTCCTAGGCTTATTGATTGATTATATGCCTATTCTTGGGATGCATAAGCTGTGGTTTTAAATACCTATGGATGTAGAGGGCTTAGGACCCAAGCTGTCTGGCCAGCTGTGGTGCTGCCTAACTGTTGGGCTCTCATGGGAAGAAAAGAATCAGTCACTGCTCTTCTAAAGAAAGAAAGAGAGCAGTTGTTTGGGAAAAAAAAAAATCAGTATATAAAAGAATGGTTTTGAATACTGATTTCTCATAGATGTTACAATATAGACAGCTAAATGAACAAGGGATCACAGTGGTGAATTTCAGGCATGTGCATTCCTCCATTCATCATTTTGTGTTGATTAATAACAGCATCCCACTGCTTAGCTGGCTGGAATTCAGAATCACATCCAGCTCCCTATATTTCAATGAACAGAGAGTTTAAGCATTTATTGCAGCTTTGTGAATTTGATTTATGGAGTTGGGTATCCAATTTGGTCATTGTATCAGATATCAAAATGCATGAATTAGTGTTTGGATATCCTTTTCTTGTGTGGGGCCTGTGCTAGGTTATTTAACCCATCTTTGGAGAAGGCAACTTTGACATGTTTCTTATTGTCTGTGTGTTAGCATTTGAAGAATCTTTTGATGTTACTTTTTTCTTTCCTCTTATTGCTTTTGCATTTTTCATCTGCATTGCATAATTGGTGAAGAACAGCATTTATTATTTTGAAAGATTTCTAATACTCTCTTATTTCCCAGAATATTCCCTCAGGGGACAATCCATTTAGTTCAGTCTGTAGCCTTGTTTATAGCCTGAAAGTGGAAAATGATAAATTAATTTGAAGAGAGACAAGGAGTTTAGCTTTTGAATTTTATTATTTAATTGAATGTCCCTGCACAAATTGCTCTGTTTAGTGAGAAAACTCTCTCTCTAAACTTGTGATAGGAATGTTTGGGAAACGGGGAGTTGTGAGACTAATCACTGACTGTCTAAGAATTGGCCGAGAATTTGCAAATGCAAAGGGCTATGCAAAATTACCAAAAGTTACTTCTGTGGGATAATTATGGCTAAAATTTGTTTTTCTTGTAACAGAATTTATTCATATACTTGCTGTCATTTTTTTTCTTCATGTTCTGGACCTTGCTTATGATGAAATTTGTACATGTTAATCCTGTTTAGAAAAACCCAGACTACTTTCTACCATGGTTCAAAGCACTGAGGCAGTCTTCTGCAATGCTGCCGCTTCTGGAGCGTGGAGTGTTTGTAACTCCATGGTTAAACAAATATCAGTTACACCATAAAGCAGTTTATTCTAGAACTTCTGAAGTTTCTCTTTCTTCTCTAATGTTGGTTTTAGTGTTGTGGGTAGAAATGTCATTAGGAGTAAAAGGTTTATGTGGAAAACACACAGTAGAGTGCATGAAAAGGCTTGGAAGGGTCTATTATTAGAGTTACAGGCTTTATGCATTCATATGTCAAAACATAATCACTCTGGGGTTACATCGTTGCAGTTCAGTGCAGAATTCATCTGATGACTGCTTTGAGCCTAAGTGCAAATTTATGAACCTTCACAAGACATTGCAGTGAAGGAGAGGTTAATTAAATGGCAATGAGGCAATAGTATGGAAAGATGAGAAACCTTGATTGCTGTTTGTCGCTGGTTATAACACTTAGTTGTGTATAAGTTGTTTCAGAGTAATAAAAATAATGAACCATTACAATAAAAATGAGTCTCATTGAGCCAGCACTACCAATGGAAATGGACAATCTTTGTACCAACAAGCTTCATCAAACCCTGAAACAGACTGTAACAGGAGAATTGATGTGTAAGCAGAAAATTTTAATTTACTTCCATTAGGACCACAAATTTTCTGATTGGTGTGTGGAGGTTCAGCAGCTGCTGCTCACCAGCACTTTGTAAGCTCAGAGCTGTTCCTTTCCTACAACAATCTGAAAGATCATCATGGACTACCTGTGTTTGAGCTGAGAGGCCTCACTGGAACCCAGAGAAAATTCACAGAACCTAAACTGTGTGAGAATATCTTGATTCAGCCCTACCACTTCAGAGAGCTTAATTCACAGGCACAGCTATTCTCTGCAGGGAAATCAGAAGGTTTTTTACTGGTTTCTCTAGTTCTTTTCACCAAGTTAGCCAGCAGCATCTCTGAGTGAGACTCTTTACAGCACATGAACGTAATGATGCTGCTTCCAGATGGGTGCCAGCATTGCTTCATGGCATTGCATTGTGCTGTGGTGAGTTTATTAGCTCAGTCCATTTCCTGCTCTGTATTCTACATTGGTGCCCATATTTGTGACATATTTATGTTAACTTCTTTTATTTTTCTGACATCTTCAAGCAGTAGTAAAAGCAAGAGGAAAACAGCAAAAAGAATAATTTTAGTCCATGTGAAAATTACAAATTAAATATTTCCTAGAAAAGTAGGAATTTGAGATAAGCTGGGTTCTGTGTAGAGTGATGTCTCTTGTCCAGATTTGTCACTTAATTCAAATTGTTCTTCCCCCTGTGAGATGCTGACATGACTCAGTGTAGACTCTAGTAGAAAACCCTATGGTACAGAGGAGTGGAAGACCGCAGGTTCAGAATTAAAATCCTGGACATCACCTTTAACTTGGCTAAGAAATTTTAAATGCCATCATGTTGTGGTGTTGTTGTAAGCTCTCTGCCTGCTTTCCAAGTCAAAGTTCAGTTTTTAATCTGTTACCCTTAGTATTAAGGGTCACATTACGTGTTAAAGAGTTATGTGATCTGACCTTATCAAACTGGTTGGTCTTTTAATCAAAGTCGTATTCAGCTCCCCATGTTCAGCATTTCCACTTTATTAATCTCTCCTGCTGCCTCTGGAGCCTGGTGTGCTCTTTGTTATGCATTTGAGAGCACAGAATATTTGACATGAATACAGCAGCGCTCTGGTGGAGATCAGTCATTTTAAACATCACCTCTTAGCATAACTTAATTTCATGCTGCTTTTGCACTCTACTGTCAAATCTGCTTAATACCTGTACTTTAATTTTGCTCACATTTTTCTCCTAAATATGTTTCTGTCAAATGTACCCTTGCCATTAAATTGGTAACACATGGTGCAATCATTGCTTGTAAAAAACAGTAAGAAAGATTTGCTTCTGAAAGGGGTTATTATTTCCATATTGTATCATTAACATATATAGGCCATTAATATAAATTTCAAGGAACCAGGGATTATAAAATTTATTGAAAATCACATGGCTCTTTTTTTTTTTTCTTTATTAATATTATTGTTTTATTCTCAACACTGTGTACTTTGACCTGAGGCTCATGGGAGCATTGGAATAGTTAAATTTGTCTAGAACAAGACTTTCCTAGCTTCAAACGCAGTGTTAGTGGCCCACAGCCCGTTCTCAGGGAGGAGTAAAAGAGCATGACAAACATCTTGCTAAGTTTCCCATACATAAACTTCCAGTTTTGGGGGCCCAGGAAACCTGATCTAGTAGGTGACATTGCTGCTTATGGCAGGGGGATTGGAAATTGATGATATTTAAGGCCCCTTCTCGTACAAACTATTCTATAATTCTATTGTTTTGCTTTGTTTTGGTGGTTTTTAGCTATTTGTTTATCTCTACATTTTTCTGTGATACCCTTGTAACTTTTAAACCATGGACTTTTGACATCTGTGCAGTTTATGGCAATGTGTTACATAATTTACCATCCCATGGTGTAAGAAAGTCTCTTTTGTTTTGATTGTGTTCAACTGTTTCTTGATCATTGAAGCGGCCCCTAATTTCTCTTTCGATGGTAAACAGTCATTTTATATATACACTTTCTCCAAGCTGTGATTTCATGAACTCCTGTCACATATTTCTTTCTCTTCTGTTTTCAGTTACTCAAGACCTCTGTGAGTTCATTGTCTTTAATGGAAAAAAACGTAGTAACTTATATTGGAAGCATGCAGAGGAGCAGCAGACTTGGATGTAATGCGTATCTTAAAACATCACAGGAGTCAAATTGGTTCAAACAATGAGCTACATTCCGTTATTTTCTGTTATATATTTATTCTCTTATTTATCCGGCGGTTTTGCTAACCTCTGGATCTGTGGTGGGCTGTGAGAAATAGCACAGTGGACATTGCTTTTGTAATTTCTCTGTCAATGAATACCATTTCATTTATCGGGTTCATAGTGTCATTAGATCAACAATTGTTAGTAACTTCTGAGATGTCTTCCTTTGAAGACTTGTCTGTGGGATTGATCTTAGATAGAAAAATATCACTTAAGTAGTGTAGATGGAGTTTTGAAAATCGAATGAATGTGTGCTTCAGTAGTACAGGGACATCTACCAGAAAAAGCACTCTTGAACTCTGAGTTTTTTTGATATGGGCTAAAATTGACCTGATTAGAAGTGACAAGAATTTACTTCACTAAAAGGGGCTTGATTCACTGCTTTTACTAGAAAAAAGCGTTTTGTTGTGGTTGTGGCAATTTTGATATCAGCTTTCTCTTGTGATAACCTCACCAAGGTTGGGATAACACAAAACCCAGCCAACCTGCATCCATCCAGATCAATACACCACAGATAAACTGTGGTTACACCACCTCCTGTTGAAAAATGGAATGGGAACATGCTAATTTATTCCTGGATTCATACATAAGTCTTCTGGCTGAGCAAAACAATAACAATTTAAGCGCACATCATGGAAAAAAATCTTTATAGCCTCATCCTTCCAACAGCTCTGCCGCAGGCACGGTATATTTTTCCCCAGGAAAGGAAGTGCTGGCAAGGTTATGCAGTGCCACTGTGTTTCTGTTAACTTTCCCTCAAAAACTGAAAGCCTTGCAGCTTTTTTTAGCTTTTTCTTTTGCACAGTATTTTTCAGTCTTTCAATATTCTGCAATTTATGTAATCAATCCTAATTAACCAGCACAGCTTGAATGTCAAATTATGACTATCTGTCCTAAAATATTTATGAGATACCTTGCTGCAGAAGGGGAAACCTATTAGTGAAATACTGTTGGCTGCAGAGATTCTGGATTCAGCTTTTCAGCCAGGTGTTAAAATGACAGAAGAGCCATTGCACCACTACAAGAAACAAAAATAACCTGGACGAAAATCTTGTATGCACAGGTAGTGCCTAAGAACAGATGTGAAGTGATGTTAAATTAATGTATAGCTTGCTGTGAGTTAATAATTTAGTTTTACTGTAAAAAATCACAGACATAAAATTCTAAACTGGGAAGGAAAAGAGACAAATTTAGTTACCAGCTAAATATTTGTTCAATTCCTGTCAAACAAACCAATTCAGCCTGTTTTAATTTAACTTTACTACTGAGGTAGTAAAGTTATATCATAAACTGTTTTTGGCTCATTGCAGAATTGTTTGAAAATTGGTTTTTGAAGTCTACAGATAGAGGGAAAGCATTCCACAGATTTTCATTACACGTCGCTTCCATTCTGAAATTCAAGATATTTCATATTTATGGCAACAAATGTCACAGTGAAGCAGTTATTGAAGCTATAATTGACAATATAGTTCAGAATTATTTACATTAACAGATGTTCGTGCATATGCTGTTTATTTTCACAAAGACAAAAACAGTACAGCAGTTCTAGTGCTTTTATGATATTGATTTCCAAAGTAGTGAAGTGGTTACATGTACACACAGACAAGTGTACAGATGGTAAATGAGCCATCAGTCCATGCTTCATTTGTTCATAGGTGATCCCAGTGGGATTCCCTTCTGAGACTGTTTCCCTGTGTCCTTAAACAGAGCCTAGGGTGGGTGACTGGGATGTAGGCATGTCTCTCTCTGTGTATCAGTAACAGGAGATCCCTGGCATCTCTTCAGTGTATGCCATTAGCATCTCTTCCCCTTGAAGACTTTTGTCTCTGAAAGTTAAAGATCTCTGACTTCTGTGATTGTTTTCCCAATAAATTAAACTCTTTGTTTTGCACCCCACTACAATTTCTTCTCCGGGATGTTTTTCATTCTCCCTGTTGAAACAAACATTTTTTCCACTCTCCAATTTTTAAAATTTTTTGCTGTTATTGTTTAGAGATCTATATATTATGTATGGTCAGCAAACTATTTGACCTCAGGGCTATATCAGCAGTTATGGGTTTCATATTAGCAGATAATGTTTTGCCTAGCTCTTTCTGGGTACAATTGTAGAGGGATTCTAAATCTAACAATGTCTCTTATTGAGGCATGGATTTATAACGAAAGATAGGAATGATAGACTTGTTCCTTAAGAACAAGTACCCAAATTTTTGATTTGCATAAAATCTAGAGTGTTTTGATTTTATTATTTTTATTTTTTTTCCTTTGTATTGAACTGTCTTGCACAGCTACTTCAAACACTGGTTGCTCTTGCAGCATAAATTTACTAATTTGATTAATTTGCCTTGCACATCTGTGCCCAGGCCAGTAGTCCTCATAAACTACTGAGTGGATCTTCTGAATCCTTGACAAAGGCTGCAATAGTGCTGGTACCTTAGTGCTGCCTGAAAATTCCTGGTTTTCTTCTAATAAACTAACATATGTGTTTAACATCAGCCTTCTGAAGCTTTGTTGGGTGAGCTCCCTAGCATGTCTCTCTCCTCCAAATATTTGCAGCTTCCTGCTGCAGAGCACTGTAACTTTTGCCTAAGTCTTTGTGTCTTCCTTTTTTTTTTTTTTTATTTTATTTTTTCCCAATTAGATCTAGCATAACTTTGCAGTTGGCCATTTTAGCAGCTCATTCAGTGAAAATCTGTGGATTTCCCTGGAACTTTAAAGGCACAGGCAAGCATGTAGGAAACTTGATCGTAGTGGTGTCTATCATTCTTTAAAAGGGATTAATTGTACCCATAATGCCTGATGATACTGCCCTCTCAGGCTGTAATCCACAGGTTTTTAATATCTAGAAAGCAACGTGTCTTTCTCTGTGTGACTTGTAAAGATTATCATCTCCAGAGATTGTAATATGGGGGCATATCTTAAGTATATCAACTGCCATAAGAACTTGTATTTTAAAGACGCTTCTGTCTAACATGAAATGCAGTGTTTGCAGAAACCATAAATAGTGGTATCCTTTGATTGTCTGGTTTTCTTTTTTTATTTGTCCAGCCAGCTGTCTCCACAATGACCTGCATTATGGGTGCTGAGATTACTTGAGCTGATGTGACTTCCTTGGTTGGCACAGAGGCCAGAGAAGAAGATGAGAGGTTCAGGACATCCCTACCCTGTGAGTACAGTGACCAACCTCCCCAAAGGGCCACTCATCAGTTTCTCGTGAGGTAACATCAGAAGATCCCAGCAGAATTATTTAGTTGCTGTATTTGCCATAATTGCTAACATCTTTCTGCACATTCACCACACTTTTCAGTCCAGGGACAGGACTAATAAGGAGACAAGAGCTCACTGAAGATTTTACCAGTTTTAGTGGGTACAGGTATTAGCTGACACCAGATATTTATTATAGCAATGACCTTGAAAACACTTGTGGGAAAGAATTGGTTTTTTCCATAATGGAGGTAATATCTGTAGATATGGTGCCACCTGGATATTACTGTGTGATGTTTACAGAATATGTGCTACTGCTGATTAATAGAAATTCAATCTCCTGCTTTCAGGTAAATGAAGAATTACCTAATGCTTTTTTTTAATGATCTCTCCTTACTTGGAAGGTGAAGAAGGCATAGGAATAGTTATTTCGTATTCTGAGATTAAGTACATAAATATAACACCTAATAGGTGTTTTAGATATTGAAAGTCATCAGCATGTAAATACAGCTACTCAAGTCCATTTCCAACTGATTAATTATTATTAGCATCTCTGGGTGGCAGTCCTGTGTTCATAATATTACTTTTCTATGAGATAAAAAATACCTAATTTTTCTGTGTTTGTGAGGCAGTAGAAGTGCTAACCAAGTGGCTGAGGCAAGGAAAAGGCTGTCTCTATGTCCCATAACTGCCTCCTGTGTAGAATGGGCAGACAGAAGGAGGGCAAGTGTTAGGTCTCTTGTTTGTAAGCATGCTGTCCCCAATGTTCTGGTGCAGGTGACCCCACGGGCTGGATGGCCCTTGCTTGCCTTCCCCATGGCACCTTGCCCTGCACATGGCATTTTTTGCTCAGAGCTTGCCTTCACTGGCACTGTGATACATTCATTGTCAAAGTGCATGCCCTCAGGGTAGGGGTTAACTGTGTGCTTACATCCTCTCTGGGGCAATACAGTAATTCATTGCTGAAATTAAAGGCAACAAAATTAATAAAAACAATAAAACAAACAATAAAAAAATTACAAGATTAATCTCCTGGGAAAAAAAGCATTCATAGGCAGTGTATCAAAGTGTGGACTCCTACCTACAGCCAGTTCTGTCCTGCCTGTTCGCTGTTATGCTTGCATCATGCAAGAGGATTTTTTCTTTGTTGAACACAAACATGTCAGGATAACTTCCCTTTCCATCTCTCTCATTGTCAGTCCCAGTCTTAAACACTGAGCTTTTGATAAATGGTGTCTATAAATGTTCATGGGAAGTGAATATCAAAAAACCAAACAAACATATTTTTAATTTCAATTTTTAGTGTCTTTATATAGCTCTTCTCTTTATTTAGAAATAGTTCCATTATACTAGCCAGGAACTAGCTGAAACAGTCTGCAGCTTATTTCAAATATATATCAAGTATTAATCATTCAGCAGTCTTCCTTGTGGTCCTGCACCAGCTGGAAGAAGCAAAGCTATTTATTTTTACATAATTCTATTTATATTACACTTGCAATTTTGAATTTTCTACATAATAATCCCTCAATTTTTGAAACAACATTGCAGGTCCAGATGCTATGTGTATAGTCTCTTCCAAACAAGTGAGGTTTTAAATTATAATTGCTTCTTGAGAACAGGGAAGGAAAATTAAAAGAAAATTAAGAAAATGTAATATGGTATGTTTGAAGATATTTGCTGGCTCAGCTCCTCCAAATGTGAGCCGGGACCAAAGCAGAGTTTTAGCTCAGAGAGATATTTTGGCAGGAATTTTAATAATAAAAGTAAAGCAATTAAATCGTCAGACATATTCTCTGTTTTATGCCTACAGCCTGTGGTTTATCTCTCCTCCCCTTTGCCTCACAGTAAATCTCCAGGACTCTTCTTTCTTACCAGCATTTAAGGTACTTTCACTGAATTTGTGTTCATCATTAGGAGAGAAAAAATTGCACAGGTGAATTGTGGGCAAAGATTTGTGAAGCAAAACCAAAAGCAGCTTGAAGCTAGTATTTTATAAACAACTTTTTAGCCAAAGCTTATTAGCTTTCTCTTCCTCTGTCTCTCTGTGCCAAGGGAAAGTTTTATATAAAGATAGACTTAGGCCTTGTCTTTGTTATTTAGGAGTCTCTCTGCATAAGATGAAAAGTCAGGGGTGCTTCACAAAGCCTCTGTGTCTCTTAAATCTTTGTAGAAGAGAACTAAATTTCTAAATCTTTAGTCTTGCTCCATGTCAGTGGGCCAAACACAACAGAGTTTAGAGGGTTTCATCAAAGCGATGCAACCAAAGTGATGAGAAAATGTACTGCAGAAGAGACATAACTTAATTTGTTGGTGATTTTCTGCACAAGGATGAGGTTTAGGGGAGGGACTTCTCTGTTGTTAATAAATACTTTTTTTGTTCCTACTCCTACTGTGTTTATGAACACACAAATAAGTAATAAGCAAGAATAAATCCTGAAGTGTTTTTCCCTTGACTGGCTCCTGAGAAGTTCAGTTTTTATTTCTAGTTACTTGCTCCTTAAGTAACTTACTAATTCTTGGATCCTTCAAACAGGAAGCAATTCTTTAAAAATGCTGAGGAAATTTATGATGAGTTAAATATATAGGGTTATTTTTTAACATTCCTCAAAATTCTACATGTGATCTCACTTGTAGCATCTGTCACAGACTGTGGAGTTTGAATAGAGCAATCAATGAAACCCCAAAATAAATAGTTGAAATAATCAATCCCAGAAATAACAAAGACCTTAATCTGCAACATCTATAGGACTCATTTGCTGACCAGAGTTCTTGGACTGACATCATTTTAGGAAGGAAAAGAGCTGTTTTTATGAAATTTTCAATGTATTGATTAATTAATAAATCCAAAATACAGCCTGCCAGATTTCTAGACTTGACAATGTTTTAATGATAGTATTGTAACATGAATATGAAACCAGAAGCATGCTGAATGTGCCCATCAGCTTAGCAGTACAGTAAGATGGTACCTGTTTTGGGTAATGAATATTTAGATTATTGTGAAAAACAAAGTTGGCTTATAAAACACCTGAGGTTTCAATAGCTTGTGTAAGTAGTAAGGAATCCTGTTCTTTACTGTTTCAGATGTTCTGGGACAAAATCCTTTCAGTTTTTCACAATATCAAATGGTGTACGTCCACAGCAGCGGCAACCCACATCAGTCACCTACATTTCAGTCAGCCTGCAGATGACGCCCATTATTTTCTGTTCCTTCCCAGTTTGTCAGCTCTCCTTCATGCCCTGGTTATATTCTGGGATGGCAGGACTAGGTCAGCACTGAAATTAAATAGCTTGGGAAGTTATATAGTCACTGTGGTTAATTTCTTATTCTGAAAATAAAAATATTATTAACTCAGTAATCCTTGGAGAAGGCAACGTCCTGTTGGCTTCTGCAAGTATTGCAATGGCACATCTAAATGAGGGTCCCATCAGAAAAGGGCCTGGGAGTGCTGGTGAATGTTGTGTTGAAACACCAGGAACCAGAACATGTGGCAAAGATGGCCAATGGTGTCCTGGGCTGCGTCAGGAGAGTTGCCACCAGGGCGAGGGAGGTGACACATCGCCTCCACTCCTGGCTTACTGCGTCCAGTTCTGGGCTTCACAGTGTGAGCCCTTCGTGAGAAACACACGATAAATAGAAAAAATAAAAACCAAACCAAATAAAATAGAAGAAAATAATAGTGTGTAAGTTTAATAAAAGCCAGTGGGAGTAGCTACCTAGGGGAACTGCCAGTACACTCTGAGGAAGAAAAACATTGAAACAAAGACCTTCAGAACAAGAAAATTAAAAAATCGGTGACAAGGTGAAATTACTTTTTTCTCAGGTAATTACAGTTCTCTTTAAGCTAGAAAATGCCTCTCGGCTCTTTGATTATTTGTGATACATAAAGTAGAGTAGTGAGATTAACCCTGCAACTTCTGTTTTAGCTTGTTGTATAGATTTTTGAGCATCAGAAATTAATAATGATCAATCTCTTGCCTTCTTATAATGTGTACTTCTTAAAAAAAAAAAAAAAGCAAATTTGTAGTTAAAATGTCTTTGATATTTGAAAATGCATGTAATTGAGCCCTTATCATGCTGTGTTGCTATCAAGACTTAGCAACTCTGAAACCAATGAATATATTAGAGGGTTTTGAAATTTAATATTCATTTGTGGCTGTTGAATCAAGAATATGACAGATAGTATATGAAATTTTTTATATGGTTATCAAAGTCAGAACAGCATGATCATTTCACTTCAGTAGCTGTGTGCTAGAAGCTGGCAAAATGAATGTTTTCTCTTCCAGCAGGAAAGCATTTGGGCAGGGCATGAATGCAGTGCTCTCCAAACCTAATATTAGTATTCTGCATTCCTACACCTCCAAGGGATAATGACAACTTCAGTTATTTGACTGGATCAAAATCAGATGAATGAGAGTAACTGCAAAGCTTTTAAATTAAGGTGGTCTATTAAGGAATGCATTTTACTTGCTGTTGCTATGAGGATGTCTGTGAAATCCCATGGCATACTGCAAATAAACTGTTTTATCTCTTTCCCAACCGCGCTATATTAAAGCCTGCCATGGCACAAAAAAGAGGTTGTAGAGGGCAAATTTTAGGGAATGATATAATATAAACATTTGTAAAATGAGAAATAATTTTTTCTTACACAGTTTCTGCACACAATCTTCTCTCGTGCTTGTATTTTCTCTACAGCTCACCTTTCTGCTTCTAATGAGGCTGTATTTTTTCTGTACAAAAATTGGTTTGATATTTATTTGATCTTTGCCAATGCATTTAATACATTAAATACACTGTTGTTTTAAATAGTTTCCCCTTCTTGCTACTTTCTAGAAATGTTTTCAAACTCTATAATATGAAATACCTCCTCAATCCCTGTCAGAAAAGCTAATTTTTGAGGATAGCTATGACGGCACCTCTCTCTCAGGCAAATCCTCCCACTTCTTCTTCAAGATTGATGGAAAATCCACAAAAGAAAAGTTTCAAAATTAAAAGAATCTTCCTAAAAGTATCAGACAAATGGTGCATTTGATAAACAAACACAAAAACATTATTTGTTTACTCACATTTGGAAGTCAATAGAGGTTCGATTTGATTGTGTGAAGCATGGTATGAATAGGATTCATAAATTTCATTAATGCTGCCATCTATATGAAAATATCTCTGCAGACATTTAAAGGCTGGTGTCAGCTGCTCTACAAAAAGGCTTGAGATTCATTCTCCTGGGAGAAAAAATAGTTGTCATACCATGCTAAAGGTGGTAGGCAATCAGTTAAAGGCAGCAACCCTGACTAATAAGAGATTCATAGCCCATTTTTTACTAACTTTTTTCTTGGGGAGATTTCCAGCTTTCTACAGGGACAGAAATAGTCTTTAAGAGCAAACTGCTGATGCTCAGATGAAGTAGTAGATGTTAAAATGAGACTTGGAGCAGCAAATTATTTCACGGACTAGATCACTGCCTTTTTAAGAAACTGCATCATGCTGATCTACAGATGGTTTTACAGGCAGTAATGGCCAATATTTTAACACCGACTGAGCTGAATTAAAATCAAGGCAGAAGTTTATTGCATTGCCTTAAAGTTTATAACAGTTTAAATTCATGAATATTGATTCATTTTTACGTATATATTATTTAGAGAGCATGACCTTTCAAGCAAAGAATACTTTTATGTAAAAGCAATGATCTAGGAAGTGGGGATTTCCCTTTATTATAATAGTGACACCGAAAATGTTAGAAAAGGTCATTGATTTCTTTCTTCTAAGCATGAAAATTTCAGCCACCACTGGAAGAAAAAGAAAATTTACAATGTTGATACTTAGCAGTGCCTGCATGTATAGTATAGTATAGAAAAAAGGTCAAAGACTTACAGATGGAATAAATTTAGACAAAGACCTTACAAACAGTTCTAGGATGACTCAATCTCCTGTTTGTGTCAAAAACATTTAGTGAATTTTCCCTGAAATGATCCAGCATTGATTGCCTTGTTTCTGATAACCACATTCTTGCGCTACTAATTTTGATCATCAGAAGCAAAGATGAGGAAGACCCTGTCTCTGAGCAGTTAGAGAATGCCTGACCTGTCCCCACAAGATGAGATGCTCACAGAGGCCCAGCACGGTGCTTTCAGAAGAGCTTTTCAGCAGCCACGTTTGACTTGCCTTTCATATTGTCAAATGACACTCACCATTTTTATTATAATTCTTACCAAAAGCAAATGAAGGAACACCCAAGTGAAAAGCCACTGACTGTGAAGTAAGGATTGACTAAGGGTTAGTGGGACATTTCCCCACTATTGTCTCAGGGACGATAACCACCACAACCATTTACCATTTGGTTAATTTGCTGAAGTGCTCCCTGTTTGCTTGTTACTGCTGAGTGAGGAAAGATAACTATAATGTAAGCAGTATATTTCTATAATAATTCTGTGACTGGCTCTTTCATAGGGAAGCCCCTTGGGCTTGTTATTGCTATGAACACTCCTGCCTGATGTCCTTGTGAGTCTGCACCTCGAAAAACTCACGTTATAAGCCACAAGAGTAAAATATATCATTGGATATATGGTGTGTCAGATTTTTTGTCAGAGACTCTGGCTCAAACCATGTCTTTTAAACATCCTTGGCTATCTTTAGAAACTGGTCAGTAGTGTAATTTCTGGACGTAAGTGCAATCTTGCTTTTCGATTCTGAAATTGGGTTGAAAGTTTAAAACAAAACAGATTTGGTTATCTCCATGTCTTTGTTGAAGGGTCCTACTTCAGTACTGGAATGTGTATGTGAGCTTCGTAAGGAGGGAGTTAGGGTGGGGAAGACAACTCTTCTGAAATAAATCAATATTCCATTAACACCTGTGCTACAAAATGCAGATGTGCAAGCGCTAGAATGGCCGGTTAAAGTTACACAGCAGCTGCCAGCATCATACGTTGACTCAATCTTCTTACATTTTCCTCTGTCTCTCCTACCTTTCATTTCCTCTTCCCTTAACTAGTGTTTTTTTCTTGTATTTCACATAAGACCGCATTATTGTAAGTGGAAAATGTCCACTCTGGACCCTTTCCTCAAGAGTACCACTGCTTCTGTTCTTAGCAATCGCACACTTTTTGTGTCTTATCTCCTACACTTTAAAAACAGCATACAGAAAGTGGGCAAAATGAGATATGCACAGTGTCTGCAGAAATTTCTGAAAATGAAAGCGAACTCTACTTGAAAAGGAGTATCCTATTGATAAAGCTACTTCTAAGCATTCCTAGAGTCCCCCTCCAAGATGATGACAGCAGTGATTTCTTGCTGCAGGATTCAGTATGGTGCCTTAAGAGTGCTTCTGGGTCACCCTGGGGCTGGGCATGCATGGACATGCTCCTTTGAACACTTTGTGGCACACAATGTTGCAATCTTTTCAACTTCATTTTTAGTTTCAGAATCTGTGAAATTTGGCTCTTGATGGAGGATTTCCTGGACTAAAAGAGAGAAAGGGGGGCTTGAGAGACCAGCTGGCCCAACCCACCAGCACCTGAAGTCCCATGCTTGACATAAAAGAGTAGACAGCACGGGGTGCAAAGGGAAGAGTTGAGTGCACAGAAAAGCAACCATTTCTTAAAGTTATAAATTTGTCCTACAGCAGGAACTTTCTCTCCCTGAAGCATCCACTGTTCAGACCCTTAGGACTTCTCTCATTTCCAAAGGGAAAAATGCCATGGTGTAGGAAATTCACAGTAAATGCAGAAGTTCTCTTAAAAGAAGTAAAATGGCAATGACTCACCTGTAGGTGCAATTTTCATGCATCCCCACTCAGGAACTTTAGCTTTGATTGCTCATAATTAGCCCCAAATCATTCATTTTTAGCTAGATTTTATCCTACAAGCTCTGAATTTCAGAATACCTGCAACCAACAAAAAGTTGTTCTTACTGTATCATGGTGGCTGTTCACGAACTCTCCTAATGTGGGGATTCAGCAGAGCTTCTCTCCCTTGTAAACCAGTCTGACCCATTCCAGAGGGAGCCCAGCTTGTAGCTATGTCCCAAACCACCAGTGTTTCACGTTAGGTTTCAAAGCAGTGCATGGGCTGAAACGTCTAGGGTGATACTTTTCCCCACTTCAGGAAATGCAGAGCTGCATATATAAAGGAGATATTTGACTCAGGAGACCTGATTAAATTTAGTCTAAAGAGATTTCTAGAGAGGAAAGACTGACATTTGGAATGTGTTGTAGTTGGTGAAGCTAAAATACGGAACTTGGAAAGTGAAGTACTTTCAAAATAAAGATCAAAACTTCATTTTTAAAATGCTAGATTAAAAACTAGGTGGCCTTATGAAGTTTTGATCACCTGTATTATTTTTATGTATGTAAAAATTGATGAAATATCTAGATAATAATTAATATCTGAAATATGTGTGTAATATCTGCATAGTTATCTTTTACCAGATTTTTAAAACGAGTTGACTTAAATCTATATGTGTTATCCAGTGGTATGTAACTTCATCAAAACTCATGTTTTCCTCAGCCAGCTGTGAACCAGCAGCATGAGGTGCAGATGAAAGTTAAATATCAATTTCTAGCCATATCTCATATTTGATTGTCACTGGTCATTCATTCAGCATTTAGGTTTTATAAGAATAATGGGAAATGCTGAAAGTGTGGGTAGAAGACTGAAATAGCTTTTTTCTTTTGCATATACTAAATGGAAAAGGAGTAGATTAACAAATGGAGAAGGTAAAAGAATCAAAAATAGGAGTAATGTGGGATATAAAAAAAGGTCAAAGGAGAGTATAAAAAAAGAAGGGAATTAGCTGAGGTTTGTTTGACATGGTCCAAGCAGTTAAGCTGCAAGCAAGCATTTGAGACATGTGAAGGGTATTAGGAACTCCCTGGTGAGATAATCATGATGTAGCTGCTTTGAACATGTGTATCCCCAGGAAGTGATGGATCGCAGAGAGGACATCAGAGGGACAGATCTGTTAATAAGGATGTCTGGATGGTCCATGACAACATTTATTGCACTATCTGGCGGAGTTGTATAAGCATCTGTGAATCTCTAAATATCTCAATTGCTTTCTCCAGGAACTCTGTCATTTCCTACAATAACTGAGCTGCAAAGTGTTGCTTCTGGGCAGCACCTTTTCAAATAACTTTAAATTGGAGACTCAGAGGTAACTAATCAAGAATGAGTAATCCGTGACATCTCTAATCTAGTCTTAGAGGCATGCAGTGATGGAGCCTTCACAGCCATTCACATGTTCTATTCTGATGCTTTAAAAATCAGTATCACTACTGTGCCATATTATCCCCTAAAATTTTCTTCTTTAGACTAAATTACCTGTGCTGATCCAAACACTCTTCATGTGTATCCATGTTCTTACTACTTTTCTCTTCACTATCATGGTTTTGCTGTATTTTCCTAAAGAATCCAGTAACTCAGCTGAAAAATTGCCAGTGAGAGTTTCAAGTGCTCTGGGAGAATTATTTCTTTTGTCTTGTTTCAACATCTCTCAACTTCCTCGAATGAGTTTTGCCTTTTTCTCAATGGCTGAGTGACATTTCTCACTTCTGTGCAGTTTACAGTTCACCTAATTTATCAGATTTTTTTGATTTTTTACTACATACTCTGCATTAACCCATCCTGTATTTTCATAGTTTATTCCTCCTGCTCGATTTGTAAATGAAATCTTCTTCCACAAATTTCTCCTGCTGCCTATTGAATAAAAAACTCTTCCATGTATTTTTTTCCCTATTGGAGTTTTAGTTACATGTCTCAGGAAGCTTATTGTACTCTTCAGCTCCATGTAATCTACAAACGATATATATATGTACATATATGCATATTTATATATGCATATTTATATGTGTGTGTGCTCTATTCCTATGTCTTAATTTAAATGAAAGTACTGAAAAAATTGTATCCAGAATGGACTCTGCAAAGCCCCATTTAGCATCCTTCTGCTTGAAAAGAGCCATTTATTAATATTTGTTTTGGTACAATTATTCATCTGCTTGGTCACTCACCTTTCATCTATACTGTATTTCACTAAACTGCTTGTGGAAATGTCATCTCCCGCTGAATTAAATGCCAGGTGACAGTTTCTTCTCTAATCACAAGTCATGATACTCCATGATAGAAGCAAGCTATTTTGAAGAAAATGTTTTTCAGAGATCCATACTAATTGCCATCTCGTCCCCTTCTATCCTCTGGTACCTCTATTTCCTTTATGAATTCACACGTATGTAATGGCCCTAAGAGTAATTTGAATAATTTTTAAGCTACTTAGAAAGAAACTAATCAAGACTGAATAATTTAATAAAATATATATTTATTTCAAATTCTCCCTGACATGCTCTTTCCCAATTGTACTATAAGACTTTATGCCTTTGATACTGATACTAAATTGTACTGCTCCACTGAATTGTAAATGACCCATTAAAGAAAATGGAAAATGTCCTTAACACTTTGGTCCACCATCATCTGTAGTTAGTTGTCCATCTCTGATGTACTAATATCCCTAATGGATTAACTTCTTTTGTATCTTGACACATTCTACTTCTCATGTTCTTTATTTTCTCTTTCAGGTCATATTTTAGTATTTCTGACTTACTGTCTATAATATCTACTTTTTTGTACAAGTCTCATATCTACCCTAATTTTCACTTTTATATACTTCCCTTTCTGTAGCTAAACTCACAGTTCAGCCAGAGTCTCCATGCTTTTTTCTGCACTGGGACAGCTTGTACCTTCTATGCCATTTATTTCCTTGAGGAAATGTCATCTCTTCTCTAAGACTTGTTTTTCTAAGACTTCTCTAGGACTTCTCCCTTGAGAACTTACATAAAAACCTTCTAAATTCATTCTTGAAAAAATTGGGTATGTTTTGTGTTCTCCTTCATATCTTTTCTCTTAACCAGGCACTTTTTCAGTTCACAGTCACCCTTACTGACACAGCATTCTGCCCTGACTTTTTTCCCTGCTGGTAAGACTCAGACCTGCAGGAACAGCCCTCCTAGCTGCTTTCTGCATTTTTCTATCAAAGTGTTTTGAGTGCATCCCAAAAAATTAGGCAGACGTTTTGGTCTGTCGTTTGCCTTTTTTTAATGTTTTTTTAATGCCCAGTCCTGTGCTTTAGATGATTCCTTGAGGTATTCAGGAAAAAAAACCCCAACCATCCAAAACAACCCCATCCAAATGACACTTTTTATCAGCTTTTGGGAAACTGGTCTGTATATAGCTCCATCTGAATAGTGTTGTTTCTCCATTTTTCACCATGCAGCAGGTTTAACTCCTAGCTTTTATCCTTCATATAAAGTGTTTGCATCTTTAATATGTGAAAGAATTCTACATTTCTTATTCATTCCCTAGGCAGCTCTTCTTGGACAATCTATTAATATTCCAAAAACTGTTACATATGCCATCATCTGTTATACCAATTAAATCAGAGTTTTCCTCTGCTTGTTTATTCCCCATACTCCTTGCAATGCTACACAGACAGCTAAGGTGTTTGGCAAATAAATTAGTGCTCTTGAGTGACATATTGCCCCAATCCAATCCACCAGATGCCATTTGTACATAAGATACAATCATGCATAGCATGGGGGAATTGCAGCATTGCAGGCTGCATAACTTCATAAGGGGAGGAAATGCTGCTGCTGTTATATTCAGGATTTGCTGTTGCTGGTAAGATTTTCCTGTAGACAAGTTTCAACAGATTGGCTTCTCTTTGTTGTCTTGGAAAGGTAGCCCAGGGTGATGAGTGCACTTGAAGTAACATGGTGATTTGCTGGAATCAAGAATCTTGGGGGTTTCTCCATGCCTTTCCCTAGATATAATTAAAGAACTTCTGCTTATCAGTGAACTGCACGCAGATGTTCCGTCTCTCTTCTGTAAGTGCCTCCTGTACTCAAGGTATTTGTTCTGGTTCAGTTCACCATTCAATTCCTCTTCAGTAACATACTTTGGCTTGTGTCCATGTCTTGTTTAATTCAGTACAAGCTGAGCATGTGCTTAAGACTAGTCAGATAGACACACATCTGACTGAACAAAGAGGGTTTGCAGCCTTGTTTCAGTTGTGTGCTATTCAGAAACCTGCCTCGTTTAAATCCCTCGTTTTGTTCTTCCAAATTTCTCTGTTGACTCTTTCTATGAGGGGAACAGCCTGTTTCAAAGCCTGCCCACAGCGACGTGTTCTTACTAAAGCTGCACAAGATTTCTGATTTCCCTGCTAGGCCATAGCGTGCTCACCTTCAGTGACCAGAATCTTGTGATACACAGGACACCCTTGTGAAGCACAACAGTGCTTGACTCAATAGCATGTGTGCACTCCCCCATGCTGGTCCCTCTCTCTGGTTACTGCTTTCTATAGTCATACCCATAGACCATAAATATCCATAAAATACCAGCTAATCAAGTGCATATGTACCGTACAATTTTGAGGTATGTATTTTTATGATTTTTATTCCTTGGTGTACAGATAATTGAAACTGACCTGTTTAGATGGTGACTAAACCACTAAAAATCTTTGCCTATTTGGAAACAACAACAAAACCAAAAGTGTGCTTGTTCCAAAGTTACTCTCCAATAGAAATTAATTGCCATAGCAACATGGGGGCAGTGTGGATTAAGGGTATATTTTTATTTAATCTCCAGATTCATTGAATCCCCTAAGTCAAGAATTTTAACCAGAGCTGGAAATTAACATAGTTATGTGATTTTGTAAACTTTTATCTCCATGAGATGGCAATTACACAAAGTTAAACAACTTTTTTTCAAAATTATGGTTTTGCAATGCTCTTTGTTAAGTCCAATGTAAGGAAAAGATGCTGCAATGGAATGAATGCTTGCTTATGTGAAAAACCTTCACAAAGCTTCACCCAGGTTGTTTATTGTACAGCTTGAGGCACAGTTAGGTATTCAGTACTGTTTCAGTGCAAGTAAAGAAACCAATGAAAATGATCCTCAACACATGGGAATGTTTTTGATGTTTCGTTTCTTTGGTTTTAGTTTTGCTCTTGAGAGACTGACATACTGTACTACATAACACAGAATTTAAATTCAGTAGTGTCCAAGCATGTGGAGGTTTTCTAACTGTGAAAAATGTAATATGCACTACCTGTCCATGGATTTGAGTGATTTTTGTTACAAATTCTCAATGCTGTTCTTTCAGATAGCCACAGATAGCTGAAACTGCATTACAAATGCATTTTGGTATACATTCTTCCTCACTTTGTCCTCAATGATATGTTATTTGGTCAATGTGAACAGGGGGTGGCTGGAGAATTGATAGGGACTTGATGCTCCTCCAGGACTGGATGACTTCTTCAGCTCTATTGCACAAAGTGACAGGAGGAAACAAAGACCTGGTTTGTATTCAGAAGCACATCAGAGGATGCTGTCTTTCCATACGTAATGGGAAAACTCATTCACTAATTTTTATTGCATTTGAAATACTGAAGAAACTCAAAGAAACTCAAATATTTATCATTTTCTAGGTTGAATTTAAATTCTTGAAATATGATTGAATGTTTTAATAAAAGTAAATACCTTCATCTATATATCAATTTACCAGTTTAACTGGTAGTTATCCTTGGAAGATAATGGCTGAGAAAATAAGATGTGGTCTCAGATTATTAATTTCTCTGCAGCAACTTTCATAGAATATCCCAGGTAACTGAATATCACAGAATGGAAGGGACCCACAAGGATCAATAACTCCATTCATGTAATTTCCCTGAGAAAGTCTGGGTCGCTATTTAATGTATCACATCAAATTGCTGAATACACAATGCATTGCCTTTATTTTTAATAGAACTTCCAACACCAGAAGAGGTAATGACCAGCGTAAGATAAATTGGTGCTGTGTGTGCTGAACAGAAATTCTGGTGGTGTTAAGTCTCTCATCTACCCTGTGTCACATGTGTAATTGCTGTTCAGATTAATAAGAATGACATCCAAACACTTCCTATTATTTTGCAGAACACTTTTTTCTTAGAAGCCAGGTTTTTATACCTATCCTCTTCATGGAATGTAATGGAAGTCCATATTTTCAGCAGCAGAGTCACAAGCAGCAAATTTTAGGTTACACACCTTTATTTACTTTTATAAATAATGATTTTCAGTGTTTAAAAGAGCTTAAAAATTAGGAATTAACAAATGGCGACAAACTCACTGGTCATGTTTTAAACTCCTAGTGTATTTGCAAATATTCGCATTATTTTCAGAAATTTTTTATTCCCCCTCATAGAATTGTCAAAATCACAAACCTATTTTGTCTTTAAAGTGCATGAAAAATGGCACAAGACTTGACCTGTGTCTCTAGGAGCTCAGCAAAGGTATTAGATATTTATGTCTGTACAAACTACTCTTAGCATTGCTTTTAAAGCCTGAATAAAACTTCCAGTCACTCCTCTTAGATCCTTTTAACAACTTGTGATACAATGGACACTACAAGTCCATTTTTCATCAGTAATTTAGCTCAGGTATCAGAATGTTCCACTTAATCACAGGAATAGTTTGTCTTTGCTGAAAAATGTTACTGCCACATCCTCTGCCGCAGTTTGCTTCAGCTGATGAAAAATGGTTTGAATCTTACATGTTTGGGTGAGCACAGAAAGAAATTTACTGCTATACGTATAATATATTGAGACAAAAAGTGTGAAACTTCTTTTGTCTTGGGGTTAAATACGTGTTTAAGACTGAGAAAACGTCACAGTTGTTAAAGCTATGTCATGTTCCACTTGATAACAAAAAAAAAAATATATAAGCCCTTGCTTTTAGTTGTAAACTCACAGCTTTTTGATATATTGAATAGGTCAAGAGAAGTCATAAATGGCTAGCAAAAGTTATTTCAGCGTCTGAAATGACCAATAATAACTCAAACCAACATGAGAGAGTTCATCTTCCTCTATTTAAGTATTCCATATTATATGTATTCATGACATCATAGAACATTTGTTAGAAAAGGAACTTCGGAGTTTCAGCTACTCTTTTTCTCTAGGTGCAAGGCAGAATAAACATTACCTTTTGTTTCTGGTAGTTGTTTGCCTGACCTGCTTTTAAAGCTTTGCAGTGCTTATGACTCCACATGACCCATCACTTATTCACTCAAATATTCTATCACTGGCATGATTAGAAATCTTTCTCTTGTGTTTTTCTCTGCCACTTCAGGCTACGTTCGCACTGCACAGTGAAACCAGATAATTTTCTTCCTGTTTGCAGCAGATATTTGTCTTTACTGGTATTTTGTGTTCACTCAAGGAGTCTCCTTCCCTTGCTTAGATTTACCTGGTCCTTGCTTCAGTCGTTGTCCCTAGGTCATGTTTAGAAGCCCTGGGTCATTCTTATTGCTCTCTCCTAGGCACTCTCCAAGTGGTGAATGCTTTTAAAGTGCAGAACATGGTTCTCAAGCTGAGACCTTATCAATATTAAACCAAGTGAAGGGGTATTGCTCCATGTAATTGTAAATTACACTTCTCTTTGCGCTCTTTGAAACGATATTTACCTTTCTTGCTAGGCCATTATTGATGTGTTTAACTTGTGGTCTGAAATTACCAAGATCCTTTGCCTTTGAAATGTTTGCTTCTTTATTTACTTTTCTTTTATTTGTGTTGCTGACTTTACCTGCAAAGATACTTCACTTGCACCTAGCAAGTAGCATAGTATTTAGGTCACTTTTTCATTTTCTTATGAGCAAATATACCTCTCATATACCTCTCTAATATACCTCTCATATTTTCCAGAATAGTGTCATCTGCTAAATCAGTAAGCATAATATTTATTCTTTAGGCTGTTAATGAAAATGTCGAAGATTCTGGAGTGAACAAAACACCTGTACACACTCAATTAATCTGTCCTTCAATTTTGCTAAAGAATTATGTATAAGCCTTTTTTCAGCTTTCTGTATCCTTTCTGTAGATTTGGGATCTAGTGCATATTACCCTAACTTGATACTGGAATAATAAGGATTGTGCCAAAGGTATTAAAGGCAAAATATATAACATTCCTGTTACTCCTTCCACAAAGGCAGTTTTTCTGTTGACAAAAAAAAGATCAGGTTTATCTTAAACAATTTCTTTTTGGCATCTGTCTTGATTTTTAGTCCTCCAGTTTTATTTTAGTTAGTGACAGTCGTTCTCTTTCATTATTTGTATCTTTCTCTGAGTTTAAGTAAATTGACTGATTTGGAGTTCTTATCTCCTTTTGTCCTAACTTTTTTATTTTAAGCAATTGCAAAGCCCTCTTTGCTAGCTGCTTGTTACCTCACCTTTCTTCCATTATTTTGACAGTAACTTTGAACAGCTCTGAGATTTGTTCACTCCTTTAATTTTCCTGGTATTGCGCCCAGCAAGTCTGAAATATTTCGCTTCCATCTGAAATCTCCAACCTGTGTTTATTTACCCTAAGCCATGAATTCTCTTTAAGGAACTGTCTAAAATTTATTTTAAAGATTCCATTTTGCATGACACATTTTTATAGATTTTCTTCTGTGTTATGTAACCTTTTCCTTAGTTGATATAACTATCTCTTGATATCCTAAATACCACCAGTGAGACGTGCATCAGTTTGTCCTTTGCCCCATTTGATTTGTCTCTGTATGCACACAGAATTTGTCTGTAAGTTTTATGTGACCTACTCTACTTTCTGCTCTCTGTATTCCCCCTTGTGGTTAAAATCATGGAAGAAGGTCTGATTCTGACTACACGTCCCAATTCTTCCCTGCCGTAGCATAGGTTTCCTTTCATTCTTGGTTTGTTCTTTTGAGTAATAGCTAGCTTTCCTTAATCCCTTTTGTCATTAAATTGGCCTAAAATTCCCTGAGTTACTGACATTTATTTTGCAATAAATGTTGTGTTCTCTTTAAGGACTTGGAGCTCTGCCATTTTTTGGTTATTTGTCCTAAATTACTGTAATTTGTGGAGAGGTTTGAACCTTGAAGAGTCTCCCATCTACTTGGTTTCTTCACTGCTTAAGATACTGAGTGGCACTCTGTGTCTATTTCTGCCTACCGTAAAAGTACAACTAAAAGTTCTTTCTCCTTGCTATGTCCTCTTTGTAGGGGGATTCTTCAGTTTTCTAATAAAACCCTCACATTTATATAATCTTGTAGTCGTGGCAACACTTATGCCTTTCTCATGCATTCTCATTACACTTACAATTCCTGCACTGTGTCATTGAGTAGAGACCTTTTCTTATAATGTATTTCCTCCCTTATTGACCTCTCCATCTCCCATGGAGATTTGATCTTTTGTGTTACACTGTGTGAATAATCTTATGAAATTGCTGCTATGCCAATCAGATATAATTTTCAGAATCTGATATTTTCTAATATTTCGCTCTCATTCACCTGTTTATTTTTATATGTCTACAAATTTATAAGATCTTTTGCAGATTAACACACTAACCATTTGATTCTGCTATGAAACTTTTACAAATAATCTAAGATTTTACTTCTACTTTTAATAATCTGTGCTGGATCAACATGAACGATCATAATATCTCTGTGAAATGCAGCATGCTGGTACAGAATTCAGGCTTGTTAACCTGGTCAATATAATGAAATCTCTGTGGTACTGTGATACGAAATTCATTGCATAAGTTTATGCAATACATTTGTCTGAAAGTGAACTTGACTCGGGGTGAACTCTCCAAACCGAGTTGATTGTCCTCTTGTGGGTCAGGCATGGATTTGAGCCATTTCAATATAGAATCAGCCTCAAATTTCAAGAAGTCAATGGGCAGGATAACAAGCACCAGTCACCTTAACATCTTAGAAATTTTAAGTAAAACAAAGGACAGAATTTATTTCCTGGCAAGTAAACACAGAAGAAGCCTCTTTAAAAAAAGTCCTTGAACACAAAAAGCCTTTGCTCATTGTGAATCAAAACTAATTAGTTTTATAACTTCCAGTTTGATTAAGAACAATGTCATGTGTTCCCAGGAGCTTCAGTAATATTTTTTTTCTTTCTCTCTAAGCCTAACAATTTTAATGTTGTACTTATTGTTTCTTAATTTTACTCTCATCTTTACGACACTGACTAATCATCCAAATTCTATCTGCTACTGTGCCAGAGCCTCCTGGGTAATAAGAGTGCCAGTGCTTGATAAGTGGCTGCCAGATAAAGCTCATGTTGGTTCAGGAGAAGCTGTGCCAACTGTAATACAAAAAGTAATGAATAAAGACAGCAAAAGAATATAAAAATTACTTTAACTTTTGGTTATTGAAACTGTGCATGTTCAAGTAAATCAAATGTTTCAAGAGGCAATGCGTACTAATTTTATTTGCAATTAAATGAGACAGCAACTAAAAGAATGCTATTTTTCTATATATCAAGCACTCTGTTGGGACCTTTACTGATTAAGTCTTTTCTACATATAGCAACTTTTCTATTTATAAGAGATGAGTTGGTAGTAAAAACTTATTTCTGACTGAAAGAAAATGTATATAATTTAAAAAGAAGACAAAGGCAATAAGTAAAGAAATGGAGATGGTATTACAGTGTCTACATACTCTTTTTTCAGAGTGTCATGGCTAATCAGAAAGATCTGTGATTCAGGAAGAAGATTAGTGTATTTTTTTTTTTTTAAATATTCTTTGGAGGGAGGAGGGATATGAAGGGGGAAGTGAATTGCATTCTGTACGTGGGCAGAAAATTACTTCATTCACAGGAGCTTATGAATCTCTTTTTTTGACAGCTTTGCATAGAATTAAAGATTAAGAATATTCCTAATTCAGTGTATTTGCCTTTGTTAGAGAAGATGCGTGCACTGGAGGCACATTGATCATCGTGTGCGTGAAGGTCCCTTAGTTCGGGACATCTGGCCGTGTACATCAGGACGTGTCTCCTGTTTTGACGGACTCGAGAATAGGCAGCAAAAACAAGGAATGGAGGATGATAGCTATGAAAGAAAAAGTTACTTTTGAAAGGTTTACTTTAGACTCTAGCATTACTCTTTAAACATGGGAGTTAAAACTTGTCAGGGTTAATCAGTGTCCTTTTAATAGCTGCTCTGCAGTCCTATCAGTAAAGAAGGGAGAGAGAGAGGGAAGTTTCTGCCATAAACAGTGTTGCAATTCAAGAATAGCAAAGTTTACTATGGGAAGGCTTGTCTGGAGTCCATCTATGTTCTTAGCCAGAGAAAATTAGCTACATCTGTTTTGAAAATGTGTTATAATTTTTTCTCAGTTGAATTTTTAAATCATTTGACTTTTTAAAATCAGGTGAAGCTTCTGCAGTGGTGTGAATCAGATCCAGATCTATCTTTTTAAGGGTGTGGAAAAGTTCCAGAGACAGCATCTGCTTAATCTTTCACATGCTTTTGTGGAAAAGGATGATTGCTTTTTTTCATCTTTCAATGTGCTATTATAAATTTAAATCTTATAAATATGTATTATGAATTTAGGTCTCCTAATCCTACTTTTCTACAGATCAGCCTCGCTGACATGTATATTACTAGGTAGTTGAGCCAAGTGTTATGTTGGACAGACCAATAAAATGCAGTGAGGCATGTGACAATAGTCACAAATGTCCATCATTAGCTGTTTTATTGCTGTATTGAAGCATTCAACTTGTTTGCCTGCAAGGATAAAGTCTCATCTAGGCTTCACAGAGGTTTTATTTAAATGCCTCTGGGGTCAAGTGTGTGTCATGATAAAGTTCAGCAGCTCTATGAAGTCATCTAGTTTCCATCAATCAGTTTGACAGCACTCAGCTCCTTCCACTAACACGTTTCCCTCATAGTCTCTGCACAAAAATTATTAAATGTTCTCTCTACTCTCCTCTCTCCTGTTAATAACTTTTCCTGTCTTTTCAAAACCTGTTAAAAGTGTAGGACAAAGGGGGCTACCGCATTTGTCTGTAACCTCTTTTGCTTGCAGATTTTGTTACTACAATTATGGAAACTTTCATAGGTCATGTACCTGTAATAGCACTGAACCCTACTGTCCTTGTGTTGTGGAGCTGATCCTTTGTTCCATCTAGGCCAACATAAGGATGGCAAAAGGGGCCCTCGGGGGGCACCTTTGCTTAGTGAGGGCCCCCTTTCTGCGCAAGCTCATGCTCATGACACATCCTGGTTTCTTTATGTCTTTATACCCCTTGGAACTAAGGTACAAATTGAAGTGAACATCAGATTATCTTCTATCTCATTAAAGACAGTTTTCACAGAGGTAAGAGGTAACCAGCTGGAGCCCCTAAAATCAATATTAAATCTATTTATAAATATATTTTCAGATTGTCTTGAGAAGCAAAAGAAAGGTGGCATGACCTCATTTGTAGGTAATGTGACATTTTTTCAGATAGTCCATCTTAAGCAGATAATGAAGAGAGGCGTAAGTTTCTTAAATCACTGTCTGATATAATGGCAGGTGAAGTGCAAGGATGAAAAATGCAGAGATGATGGAACACATCCTGTAGTGGCTTATCTAGCTGTCTATGAATATACAAATACATTACATCCAAAGCATGGGATCTCAATTTTACAAATTTTGCAATCAGTATTCTGTTCCAGTATTGTGGCTATTAGGAAAAATATCAAATATTTCTAATTTTTATGTGAATAATAGCTTTCCAAATAACCCAATCCTTTCAGAGACTGATTATAATGTTTAATTATTAAAGTTAAAAAAAAATTATTTGATTGTTGTGGCAAGATTAGTATTATTTATTTTGAAAACAAAGGCTGGACTTTGTTTTTCTTAGCCTTTACAGAGTAAAACTGATGCTATCTAATTTACTGCTAACCAGTACTGACATAATGTTATAAATCTCTTTATATTCATTCTTTCTGTAAACTTTCAGGACTCTGAATGTTACATTTCTTCTCTTGCTCTATGCTATTTGAATCAATGGAAATATTTTATTTAGATGAAAAGTAACAAAGATTCTGTGGTTTTCTCCTCTCTGCTGCATTCTCTTGAAGGCAAAGCTACTAAACTCACTGGGTTTGGATATTGTCTCAATTCATGCCAACTGAAATTAAGTTGTTTATTTGCATTTAGCAGAACCTGAATAAACTAGAACTGAAGTTCTGTTTCAACTGATTTCCTATTGCTCTGCTATCTACTTTGGATCACACTCTCTCAAGGCAACTACTGAATATGCTTCTCAAAGTGGATAAGGTCTATGTTATGTAAGGCTTTGTCTCATAATGTGCTGTTAAAGTAATTTAAATGGTTACACCCATTGCTCTGAACAAGATCTAGCTGCTAGAGCCGCACGGGTACAATTTGCTCTCCACAAGGTCTAGAGGTACCAGATGTAAAGCTGAGTATCAGGAACTTTGTGGTGCAGCTCTGGCATAATTCCCAATGGAATGTATCCCTGCTGCTCTTAACGTACAGTTCCTTACTGCCTTTGTTTTTCTTTACAGGATAAAGTTTACTCTGCTGACAAGCAAATGTATTTGAATTATTTGTTTTTAGGATGAAATCTCTCCTGTTTCTGTCAGAGCACATAAGACAGGGTCTCCAGAGTGTGATAAACTGGAGCTTGACAATTTGCTGTTGGATGTCATTAAGTTATATTTTGCTGATTAATCCTCCTGTCTGTCAGTATAGAATACTTTCTCATTTTCTATCTAATTGTGTGTTAATAATGCAAGAAGATTTTTATAATATCATTTATGTCGCTTCAATAATTTGTATTCAACAGTACCATTTTCCCCTAATATTCTGCCAAAGCTTGGCATTTGTTGGTCCCAGTCTCCCATTTGTTCTCAATCTGTTGCACTCTCTTTTTTGTATCAGAACCTTCTTCATCAATCTAAATATGCTGTGTGCTGTGTTGTGGTGTTCCTTTAAAACTTCAGTGACACTCAAAGAGGAATCATGAGAGGAAAATGTTCTAGAGATATGGGGAGAGCAGTAAGTAGATAGCAGCTTTTCAAAATATTTTCTTTATTCATGAAAGTATCTTGTTTGCAAGAATGAAAATAATCTCTTGCTGTGAATCTATGTTTTAATTTTCACTAGTGTCTGTCCTTAATACTTACTGATGAAGCACCTCTTAAAAGGTAGGAAATAGGCATTGGAAAATGAATTGGGCAAGCCAGAGCATCACTGTTACAGATTTGTGGTACCTATGGTGCCTTGTCAGAGGTAGTGAAAATCTGTAAGCTCATTTTTATTCAATCCCAGTAATTCAGAAAATTATTAATATTAAAAAAAATTCAAATACAGGATTGAATGGAATTTTAATTTAAGATTATCACAGATACAGACTCTCAAATGAATGGTTTCCATCCAATTAGGTGCTAGGGAGCAAAAAATCTCACTGCAAATTCCTGTGGTGAATCAGTGTTAGACCATGGCCAGAAATACCTGTGATAATCTTGAATGCAATGATTAATGTACAACTCAAGAGGTGACATTTTATGTCAAAAGATAAGAGCCATTTTAGTATATCAGTGCCTTTTTGGCTCAAATGATGGTGATTGATTCCATTCTCCTGGCATGCTTCCTGCTATCACAAGTGAATACGTGGTTCTTTCAGGAGAAATGCTGAAATAAATCTAAATAAAGTATCGAGCTGAAAAAAGGGAACCTCTATTTCAGGTGGCACATACTGTCTTTAAAGAAAATGAGATCATCTTGACCATGGATTTCTTGGTTCACGAGCTACATAGTCTGAAATTGTAATGGATTTCATTGACATTGCAGTGCACTATTTTACAAATCTGAATTCTAACCATCTGGGGGATAGGGGATGTAAAAGAACCGGGCCATGTGTATGCAATGTAGAATGCAGAAAAGCAGAAATTAGAAAGTAAAAAAAAGGTTGCTGTAACTGCAGAGAAAGTAAGTTGTCATTGTGTCCCTGCTGAATTCACAAGAGAAAATTACCTTTGTAAGGAGATGTCCTTCCCAGAGGAAATGCAGATGATGTTATAATTAAACGCACAAAAAAATGGACAATACCAGTCTATAATCTTGCTAATCAGGATACCATTATTACTACTGCATTAGAAGCTGCAGCATAACATCTAAGAGAAAGAATGAAGGATGTTGGTGAGATCCATAAGGAGCATTGCATAAGACTGGCCATGCAAATGAATTTTCAGATATTTTAAATGTCCTTAAGGTGATGAATGAGCGTAAGTATGCTGTTCTGTTACCAGAACCCACAGCCAGCAGGCATTTCTATGGCATTAGTCAAAGACCTACACGAAGTGAACAGAGAAAGAGGTCTAAGAGATATAATTTAAGTTTGATGATGAAATGCAGGAATTCCTTGGGTTTGACCAGAGGCACCACACAGCTAAGCTAGGCAGAACTCAAACTTTTAAGACAGAAAAGATTATGAGCTTGCTGGAGAAGGAAGATTAGTTTGATAATGAGCTGAGCTCCCTGTATACATTTCCATCACTTACCAATTTTATGTGTGTTGTATAAACCCAAGTCTTTTACCTTTCAGTATTTGAGGTAGGACATTGTTCTGTCTATTCTTTGTAGACTGAAGGATGTAAGAAAAGTTATTTACTTGAATATGCTGCCAAACTATGATGTTGTCCACAAATATTTGTCTATCCATGTCTTTCTTGTACAACGTAAGCTAAAAATAAATCCAGTTAAATACGATAAGAAAAAATAGGTGTATGAAGTATAAGAATTGTTCATATATTTATCTGTATATTGTAAGAAATGGTGTTATATTCGCAAATAACAACATAAACACATATAATAGATACAAACACACACACACATAACAAATATAACATGTAATATGTCCGGTCCATCTGGTTCTCTGTGTCTTATATGAACATTTGCATCAAGTGTTGAAAATACAGGCATATGTTCCTCTTCAAGTGAACAGTTATGTAGCTTACAAACAGCGAGACTCAACAGAAAGAGACTCAGAGCTGTAGAAATGTGTGGAAATCCATAAGGCCTGCTCTTACAGTATGACACAGTGCCCCAGTTACAGGGATTTTTTCAAAATCTTATTCTGAAAAGAAAAAAATTGCTCTCTAGCCATTTAAGCAGATAGATCCTGGGCTGAAAAGAAGTGAAATAAGATTTATGACATTCTTTGTGACACACTTTACAAATGTTGTCATCCAATTCCCGCCCTGTTCCTCAGACCATTTGCTTGTCTCTCCCAAACATCAGGTCATCAAAGATTTGCTGAATGGTGCAAAAAGTCTCTGGTCACTTCCGTGTGGGATACTTTCATTTTGTCTTCCTTCCTTCTTCTACACACTCTAGACCAGCAGCAAACTGGCTCCTCCATAGGGAAGGGAACACATCTCAATGACAGGGAACATCAGGAAGGAGGAGAAATATATCCAAAGCTCAATCCTGTGAAGACTTTTGGGGAACGTGCAGGCCAACATACCTGCTGAAATATAGGGAGGGAGAAAATGTGTTGAAAAACGTACCAAGAAACAGTAAAGGTTTCCACATTCCCTAAAATCTCAGTGTGGGGTTATGCCTTAACAAGTGGATATAGTGGACACAGGGAAGAAAAATGGTGACATATCAGTAAACAGCGTTGAGGATTTCCCTAGGGCTCTTCTGGCATCGAGTGCTATCAACTTGGCCCCATTTCCTGTAGTGAAGTTTGGCTGGTAGAGTAAGTTTCAAACTCCAACACATGCATGAGTATGTGCTCTGCTGAGTTTAGTAGCAACTGCAGAGACCGCAGAGGGCCCTGACATACACAGGGTATTGAGACAGCTGGGGAGACACCAGCAGTGTGATTTCAAGAGGCAAGACGTGAGGTCTGACTGAATCATCTGTGCAGTGTGCTGGATTTAGGATGATGGAAGATTCAGCGGGCACTGATACTCTTGATTCCCTCTCATGGTCACGTTGTGCCCTGCCTCAAAATCTCCAACTCACAGGCCTCATGGCATGTCCTAAGATTACAGAGAGGGGACAGTGCACTGTTTTAGGTCTCGTTAAAACATGTAACTTTTCCAGCTTACATAAGGATATACGTTCATGGAGATGGAAAGCAGATCCCATATCTCTTGAAGCCACTGGAGCGCCAGCTCTCAGACAGGCTTGTAGGTCAAGTCAATTCGCCATGACCACTATAGCTGAATGATAGCCATGGTTTAAAATAGCCACACTCCAGATAGTTATGATTCTTTCTCAGATCAGCCGATATAAAAAAAAAAATCCTGATTGTCCTGCTTTGAATTATACCCACTGTATAATATAATATTGAAGATACCTGCCAAAATAGGCAGAAAGAGAAAAAATATTAGACTTCCTCTTTTAAAACACATAATTGTAGAGTAAAGGTTAATATACATCAATAGTCCCTTATAAGCTGCTCTATGGGCACAGGGTAAGAAAAATCTGAATTAGGTGTCTGAACCCATCTCGCCTATGTCCCAATGAAGAACGTGTTTTCAGAACCTTTCCTGCCTTGGTTTTGGCTGACTTCTTTGTTTTCAGTTTTACTTTGGTGTGAGTCAGATGTGGGTTCGAGGTCACTAAGGTGATGTACGCCTTTTGGCAGGGAAATGTCAGGGGGGCATGGGCAGTGCAGCAGTAGGCAACACACCTGACAGCTGGCTGCCTTGTGCCACTTCCACATCAAGGCATCCTGACTAGCTGCTTACTGTCCCAGGAAATTGATCTTCTTACTGTATGAAATCTTCATGCTCACAAGAGATGAGTGCTACAGAACACTTAGCACAAAATAGTATTTCATAAGGACATAGTAGCCAACAGATACGAGAGGAAGAAGCCTGTGATGCTAATCACAAATATGAATAGCTGCCTAAAATATTTCCCCAAGAATGTTGCTTGCAGCGTTAAATGGCTGGATGTATTTTTCTTCAGCACATGACTGATCAGTAGCACTCAGAATCTGGAAACATCCCATTCCCCATCAGTCTAGTCTTTTCTACCTTCGTGCTTCTGTGTGATGCTTAGTTCATCCTACAGCTAATATGTGAGCCTTTTATTACCTGCAGTGTCTTCCATTTCAGAACCTGGATATTCATTATCCATTTCCTTTTTATTCTGCTGCTTTTCTGAATTAAGCTGAAGCTTAGCCTCATTCTTCCTACTGGATTAAGACTTTTACAGTAACAACCTCCCAGTTGAGTGGCAGTGCCACTGGAGACAGCTAGCTGCCTTTTATATCCATCATTTCTTCACTCAAACACTGTAATGGCAAAAGATTTACCTTATCTTATATACCTTTTCTGACTATTTTTTCCACAGCATTTGCACTTATACACACTGCCTGCCACAAGTTTTTACTTAGTGACTGCAGACTCAGGAGCTACTGGCTCAGTTTTTTGTTGAATGACATTTTAGTTGCTGAGTTGCACATTATGGGTGCTGATGAGTTATTTCATTAACGTCAAACAGGTCATGACTGAAACACTTTCTAAAATCATTCTTCAAAGTAGCCTTTAATCAGATGGGCTTTTTCTAGAAGGCAGGAGATATCCTGAATTCCCAATAATTGCTGTCTACTAAATCCCATCAGTACACTTCCAGCTGAATTCTGTCAGCTGTGACACTCATCTGGGAAAGTGCTTCATGTCACTTGATAAGGAGAATATGTCTTCCTGAAAAGTACAGTTTCTTCAGCCCTATCTGTAGCTTTGTGCCCTCTGATGCCCATGTTACTGTTCAAGATGTATTGTTTCATGTAGGAAATGAAGGTTATCAGTGTATCTAGTCTAAACTTCAGAAAATATCCCCCCAAATATTGTTTTTCTGTGTTTATTTCCCTCTCTTCTCCAAATAGCATTTTGTCAATACTCAAGGTGTTTGCAACCCTGAATTTCACATCATTTTAAGATCTTGATACTAAAAAATCCTTTATTTTTTATCATTCCTGCTGCATTTTTGTTAACTTGCTATATAAAATTAAAAATATTAAGTAACTGCAGCAGCTAGAGCAGTGCAGTGATTAAGTTTTCTCTCACGTAAATAAACCTACCCAAAATCCATCTTCCAATAGGTATGTGCATGAAGTGTGTTAGGTTTTAGAAGAGGCCAGCTAGTACTGGGGGAGTATTCTGTTTCCTCATGAAATATACTAGGCGAAGATATGTTTTTATTAAAAGTCTGTGAAGAAGAGGGTGTTTCACATTCCAGCAGTAGTGTAGACTTCTGAGTGTCTAAATTCTCAGCTGCTGATGCTGAAAATTCAAGCGAAGATAAACACTGCAGTGGAAAAATATCCTTCTTAATTGAGGATATTTTGTGGCTTGAAACATCATAATGCTTGGAATGTTTTGCTAAGCTGTCCTTATTTAGCCAGAATCCAACCCAAAATGCCAGCTGTGCAAACTTATTAACACATCCTTTAGTTTATGGTGACTCATTACACAGGGGCAACATATGAACAATTACCCTTTCCATTCTGTTCAGTTTAATTATGTGAGATTTGATGAGACTGGTCGTTGTTGCAAATGAGGACACAGGGACAGCAGGAATCTAAAACAATGAGAGAAATGCGTGCATATTCATATAACTTCTACATATGACTTTGTTGACTGATAAGAACATTTCCATTGTGTTTTGCATATGTACTGCCTACTCTAAGTCACAGTGTAATTTATGCTACCAAACTATGGGACCCAGTGGATTGCAATGTACAGCATGCACCTTTGTGTTAAACTTACATTAAAAAATATCTTAAATTGTATATTGTCAAGGTAACCACAAGAGATACAGCCATTTCTTTTCAAGAGATGACTAACAGAGTAGGCAAGCTATGCCTACAGTGTCAGTCAGACTAATTACAAGAATTCACTGCAGGGTTTGCCATGACAGGGTAGAACAATTAAGCCCCTGATCAAGCTTTCAGAAACAGATAATTCAGATAATTCCTCATACTTCAACTGGAAACAAAAATTTCTCTGTTTTACCTGGTCAGTTCAGCAGTGATATGCAAAGACCCTGAAAATGAAATGTCAGGAGGGCTTAGCCCTTCCTGAAGAAAACTCAGCATGACTGTTTACTTCTGAGTCTTTAGCCGACATTTTCACCAGACCACCCAAGGATACTTGTTGTCCAGGTTACTTTCAACTCCAGGGCTGTTAAATGAGAATTCAATGAGCTTTTCTAATGTCATGTTGCTAAGGGTTAGGAGGAATCAGGCTTAATTCTATACTGCCTAGCACCCTTTAAAATAATTCACATCTGTCTGAAAGCTTTGATGAAAACTCTCCAAGACATCAGTATTTTGTCTTCCATATTTTCATAGTACATTTTTACATGTACTATGCTATATTTTGACAGTAAGATGGTGAAGAATGATGTCCTTTGGTTGTAATGTACAGATATTGTAATGGTAAGGAGTAGGCAATTTTTACTGCTGACCATTTATTTATACATGAGTAAGTGTTCAGATGAAATTTCTATCATCTTGAAATAATAAATTAATAGAAATGGAATTGTATTTTTATGGTATTTTTCTGAGCATCAGGAGACTTAAATTCATTGCTTCATTCATCCCGAGAATGAATAAATCCATTTGGGATACCTTTGGGTACCCTATACCTTTTGAACCATTCAAAATTTCTTTTGAATTACTTTGAGGAGTCTCTATTAGCAAGAGGCCAGTACATGGATGACTAATCAGAAAATACATCAGAAAGAAGTGTTTTTCAGCATGTCTTCTCCTCCATACCTTAAACTGAGTGGCAAAATGGGGTAAAGATCAAATATAATATCCCAGCATAAGAGATAAAAAGTCTGAGCAATGCTTTGTAATGAAAATCTTTATGCTTTAGATCACATCATTACTTCTCACTGCATTCCTTTCCCTCTATGCGTCATCCTATTATTGCACTTTGCAAAAGCTTGTTCTCAATTACGGTGTACAAGGCTAGGTCAGTCCTTTATCCATACAAAGTCAGTGTGTTCCCTTAATTATATCTGATCCTACATCACTGCAGCTAAAGCAGAACTGTAACATGTAGGACAGTTCTAAGTCTTCAAGCCCAAGAAAATCCTTATATTGGATTCTGTAACTTACTACTATACAAACTTTGCACCATACTGGTGGAATAATCAAATTAAAGCCTTCTGTCTGTCACCTCCTTAAATTCCAGTATAAACAGAAGTATGTATCCATTTTAGCTCAAAATTCAGGAAATTGTTGCTGTGAGGCAAGGCATTTAGTAGGAAGGCTTACATAAATCTGACAGCCTTCTAGGCTGTCTGTCCTTTCATTTAGGTTCAACTAAATCCCATTAAATTGCTAATCAGACAGTCTAAGTAGCTGTGATAAAATCCCTGTGCTGATGCAAAGGAAACTACAGTCACAGAGATATCTGAAACAAAGTCAATGCTAGTTAGTGGGCAAGATGGTTTCCATTGGAATAAAATGAAAAGCTAAAGCATTGCATTAAACAAAGCACCATAATGCACAGAGAGAAAAAGAAAATTGCACAGAGTATAATTTTGCCATCTTCTAACTTCTGTGATTCTGTTAGCAATTAATCTCTAAGCAAATGTTTGTCTGTTTATTCCCTAGACCTGCAAGCAGTCGTCTGTTTCCAGTGCAGAGCAAAGACAATATGCAAGTACTTCCTAAAGTATACAAGGACAGGGATGGTTTATATTGGTATAACACTAGCAGACAAGCAAAAATTAACAAACACAGCAGAAACACTAAGGGATCAATTAATTTTCATTTGCATGGAATTTACTTGTAAAAGATAAATTAGAGTGCCAAGTGCTTACTTGTTGGGCTCTGAACAGATTTGCAATAGCCATAAAAACAAGTGTGGGCCAACCAGTTAGACATGGCAGAATTGGTTCCACAAGATTTGGAAATGCCAGCTACTAACATACTTAATAGTGTATTCATCAGATATTTATGAGTACTTGTGAAAGTTTCTTTCAGTTCAGATACAAATGTGTTGCTACACATTTCTCACATTATTTTTCTTTTTTGTTATTTAAGTTTTCTGCCTTGAATATATAAGAATAAAACCTTGAGTCTCTTTCTGCCCCTACAGACCTTTGTTTTTGCATTTGGTTTAGCTCTCTCCCTTACTTGTTTTTAAATTTTATTTCTTGCTTCTTATACAATGTTCAGCTTCTTTGCCACTTGGGTGTCACTTACTAATGGAGATGGTTGTGGAATTGTGATAATAAGTATGATTATTCTGTGAGCAATGGAACTGATGAAGCCTGGCTTCCTATGGTTGGAGTTATTGCTGTTTATGGAGCTGCTAATGCCACATGAAGTTTTCATGCTGCTGGAGTGCTCAAACTAGCTCTCTCTTATATGGCTCTTCAATGTCTATAATAAAATTCATACCATGCTCTTTTTCTTGTCAGGGCACTAATAGGGTCATTCATCCAGACTATTTTCATGACACTTGTAGGTTGTTTATGCCTTTGAAGCCACTGTCCATCTGTCAAATCAGCTGGAATTGTCCAAAATGTGTTAAATGGAAAATGCAGATAGACAGAGAAGTATGTTTGCGTATAAAAACCCATGAAAAGTACTATTTCATGAATCTCATCACTTTTGATAGCTGGAAAAAAATGCAATCTAAGTTAAGACAGGGAGTACATTTTTCAGAGGTATCAGCTTTAAAGAAACATGGCGAAAAATGAAAATGGATTGATCAGCTGCCTAAACATAAGAATCAGACACTATTTTAGAAACTCAAGCATATCCTATCCAGCCTCCAGCAGCCTTTCTCTAAGTGTCTTATGTAGCATCTGTTTACAACTGCCCTCACGGCTGTCTTTGATAGCCAGGTCATCTGAAATAAAAATAAATGCCTATGTTTGGGCAATTGAATCACTCCCTTAGAATTCTGCTTCTTCAAAACAGTGAATATCTTCATAGAGAGAACTGTGCCTCTCTAACTATGACTGTTATGGAAATGACAGCAGTAGCAGTCAACAGAAATAACTTTGTCCCACATCATCCCAACAGGGACATTGCATTTGAGGCTTCTGGTAACAAGGATTTACAGATTTTATAAAGCCAGGCAGTATAATTAGCTGATTCTGTTAATAGCAATTTTCTGTCCTCTTGTGCAGTTCCTAATTTCTTCCCTTTCCATGAAGGCTTTCCTCCAAAACTTAGAGGACTTTAGTACAGGAAAAATTGCAAATCCTATCCCTTAGGCTGCAAGTGGGTAGTGTCATCCATACAGGATATTTCCTTATTTATTACCTCTTCAGATTTCAAGCAACATGACTAGAGAGAAAGGACATTAATCAAGTTGTCATCCTTCACTTTTCCCTCAGGTTTGTAAATCACACCACCACTGACATAATGAATGTCTTTTTGTAGACTAAGAACTTTCTTAGGAGCTCTCCAAGGACGAGGTGCCTGGAGAGTCTCTTTGCTAACTCTGCCTCTATTTAAATTTCACCTAAAATGAAAAAAAAATAATTGAAAATTGTGTGCATTCAAATGAAAATGGAGACATCTTTTCAGAAACAAAAGAAACCCAAACAAAACAAAGCAGTAAAACAAGCTATCCTTCCTGTTGAAATGGTTCTCACATGGGGAAAAAGATTTCTGATGATCACTGAGTAAGAGAAAGGAGCAATAACGAAATGAGTATGACTTTCCAGGCTAAGAAGGCCATCTCGGTGATCGTTGCCATAGACGTGCTCTGGATAAAATTTGTAATCCACAAAATTTGCCAAAGGCCTGGAACTCAGCACTTCTACTTGCTCTCTCAGCTAAGTGCTTTAGCTTGACACACTCAGCTCTTGATTGTGTGTCTGTATTGGGGCCAGCTGACATTGGCTCCATCGGACATAGGGGAAGCTTCTAGCAGCTTCTCAGAGAAGCCACCTCTAGAGCCCCACTGCTACAAAAACCTTGCCAAGTAAACCGAATACAGCTGTGGAGGCACACAGGCCTGCCTTGAGTGCATCAGACAGTTATTGTACAGATTTTTCTGAAGCAAACTCAGACTTGACCCTTACAACTGTTTTTGACCTTGTTGTTGCATCAGTGATATCCAGTGCTGCTCTTCGGTGCTCCTTACCCATTTATATTTGGCTGTCGTTGCAGAGCTTTTTTTCTTCATAAAAACCACTACAATTACATATTTGAAAGCTATAATCCTCACAAACCATTTTCTCATATTCAGTTGCTTTCATTCAGTTTTTCAGGTTTGCTGATAAAATCTGTTCTGCTGATATTTGACCACATCACATCGTTATTCTTTGCTGATGCCTAAATAATTTCTTCGGTTGCCCAAGAGGTGCACTCTCAACCAGTGGGACTTCCAATGTTTTACTGTAACTAGTGGCTGAAAGTTCATGAGTCTTTGTTTATCTGTTCTTATGTTTGAAAGATCGTGGTGACCAGGAGAGACACCTGAGGACTGGAAAAATGCAAACACCACTTTTGTCCTCACAAAGGACAAGACAGAGGATCTGGGAAGTTACAAGGTAGTCAGTTTCACCTTGACCCCAAGGAAGGTTATGAAGCAAATAAGTCTGGAAAATACTTGCAAATACATGAAAACTAGGAAAGTAAATGGGCATAATCAGCATAGATTGATGAAGAGGAAAGCAACTTAAGCAACCCGAAAACCTTCTATGATGGGGTGACTCTTTTGATGGATGTGAGGAGAGCAGGGGATACTCCTTCTATTGACTTTAGCAAGGCTTTTTGTCTCCCATAACATCCTCGTAGAAAAACTAATGAAACATTGACTAAGTGGAGAATGAGGTGGACTAAAAAGTGTGTCTTCATTCAGACGGTTGTGATAAGTGACACGAAGTCCAGCTGCAGACAAGGAACTACTGGTGTGCTGCAAGGCTTGACTCTGGAACCAGTACTGGTTAGTATCTTTGTTAATGTCCTGGTGAGGGGACAGAGAGTATTCACAGCAAACTTGGAAGTGATACAAAATTGGAAGGCTGTAAGTTGGTGTATTAATTTGATACATATTAGAGATGCAGTAACAGGCAGTGCATATTTTCTCTGTAGCAAACACGATTATTTGAACATTTCTCATAATGGGGATGCATGTAGGCAACAGCCAAAGGAAGAAAAAAATCAATACAAGTTCTAACTCTTTCTTATCATATCGTCGCTTAATCAAGTAGTTGAAGAATTTTGCTGTTGGTATTGTCATTTAGAGCTCTAGGGCTAACACTGAGGGGCCCTAAGGACAGCATAATGGCTATGTGTAATTGCTACAGGGGCATTTTGGACTAAATGTCTGGAATGTTTAAGATCCACAAAGGATATTTTTGTATGTCATTTGCATGTATTTGACTGCATCAAAAATGGTTCTTAAAACTGGAATGAGCAGGTTGTCTAAGACAATTTTCTCAATGCCTCTTGAAAGTGCTCCTGGGGAGAGAAAAGGGAAATTATATTTCAGAGCCAATCAGAAGTTCAGCAGTAGCTGTACGCATGCTGGGCATCAACCTTTTTCTCAAATAGTTGCACTTGTACTTTCAATGAATATGGACAAGAAAAATAGAAGTAAGGCTGTTATGAGAAACTCAGATTTCCATTTGCAGTCTACATAGTCCTGCTGTTTTCTAATGGTAATTGTTAAGTAGTTGTTTTGTACAAGGACATATAGGTCTGTTATGATCCCAGTAAAAAAGTTACGTAAGCTCTATAAAGTGTCCTTTAAAATGTTATGTATTAGAGATAACACTGTAAAGAAAGAAAGAAGGATACAGATAATCTTACGTCCCTTTAAAGGCTGAGAATCCTTAGTTGTGCAGCTTTGAAGAGATCTCTGATGCATGCTCTGTACACACTGTCCAGATCCTGCCCATGGGAAGAGTGACCCCCTTTGCCATAGGAATTTCTTGAGTGAGAATAACTGTGTTCATTATTTCTGCTGTCAAACAGAAAGGATGCTCACATAACGTTTTGCTGCACTTCTGGATAAAGGCAGGAACAGGAAGCTGTTGCAATTGCTGGTACCCAGCAGGGGCAACCTGTGGCAATAAGGCAGCTGATGTGATTCTGCAGCCAAGGATTTTATGCAGCCCAACACAGGCTTGAAGGCCACACTGGATGTGCAGTGCAGCACAGCACAGCACAGAACTGGGTGTACTCGGATAAACTTTTTTGCTGGTCACTAACTCTTCCATGTGTGCTAGTGTCCCAGTCAGGATCACCAGATCACCAGCTTTTAAATATTCATCAGAATTTATCCAAAAATCGTTTAGGAGACTTATTATATTGATTTTACTCAGGCAATATCTGTTTCATTTTGCTGACTCAGTTTTACTATGTCACATTGTATGGTGTATAAATTTCCCCCGGCAACTCCTTTTTCCTTTAAGAGGATTAGATATTCTTTTCTAATAAAACATGTTTATGAACATAGATTTACATTCAATATTTTTATTTGAATTTTAAAAATGTATAATTTACAAGAGAAATAGGTAGAAAAAGTAAAATATCAAATACTCCAAAATATACTTGATTTCAGTATCAGGTTGACATAACATGGAAAGTTGCACTAATTGCAGGCTATCTCAAGCACTTTTATTTTTCAAGTTGTGACATTCATTTAATTTTAGCTGTTCTAAAGTAAGTTGTTATTTTGGTATTCTAAATATGCAAAGTCTTATGCTACTATTGAGCAATTATAAAAAAAAAAAACAAACCAAAAATTATAAGTAGGAAAAAGAAAACATGCTTTCTGTGAAACATTAAAGATTCTCAGTGATTTTGAAGCCTGAAAATGCAGTACTTCTGAGGTAAACTTTCCCAAATGCTTTGTACTTCCCATATGAAATATGCATGAAAGAAAGAAAAAGCACCCTCAGCTAAGATATATTAGGTTGTCACTACTAATTGCAGTAGACACGTTAGTTCTTTGTTGCACTGAGAAAATCACTCCAGCATAAATTCAGAGGCTTCTAATGGAAATCAGTTCAGGTAACTTCATTTTAGGCTTTTTTGAAGATTTTTCTTAAAAGCAGGAAAGAGTAACGAACAAAGAGATCCAAGCAGGCAATGGAAAGAACCCTAGTCAATCGGTGAAGATAACTTTCGTAAAACATCTCTATTCTAAACACAGAACAAAGCACAGAAAGCCTTTGCAAGGCCAAGCTAGAGACACCAAAAGTGAGGCAAATGAGAACTTTGATTGTCACAGCTGGACTTTTTTGCCACCGTGAGACTATGCTGCAAAACCCGAACTGTGTTTAATGTTGGTTTAAAATAGAGACCTTTCAGAGGCTAGGGGAGCATGCCAGTTGCTACAGTAATGGAAGGGCTCAAGCTGTGTTAAACAGGGTGAAAGCACAGGATTTTATTTGCTATGGAGGTGATTGCAGAAGTGGTGAAAACAGATAAAAAGTAAAACTCTAAGGGGTAGAACTGTTGATGTGTATTGAGCAGGAAGGGGTACTGGTGGTTTACAAATAAAAGTCACTATGAAGATTTGAGAGTTTACTTCAGGTAAGCTTGTAGATTTGTGGAGTACTTGTCAGTTTTGAGACTGCAACTTGCTTCAAAAAAACTATTATCTTGTGCAGGAGATAGTAGTGGAAATATGTGTTTGGCTTGGTCTTTGGCTTTTTCATGTTGCCTGAGACTCAGCAAAACAACTGGTTGGTGAAATATACTGAAGGCCCTAATTACACTGTTGTGCTTTGGTATTATTTTCCTGCCTCTCCTGTCCTGATTTTTAAGAGCTGAGAGGTGCTTGACTCTGTAGATGTTGTCTTGACTGCAGTAATTAGTCTGTTTTGCAGCATCCAGACTGCTAGCTACCAAAGAGGAAATGTATGAGAGGATGCTGGTGACTAAGTTCAATCAAACACCTCACAGTGGATGCCTTAGTTCTGAGGGCTTCACCAGAGGTACCATTTTGCTTCATTGTGCTCATAAAGAGACTCCTTGAGCGAATGGCCCTGCCCATCTTTTGACAGTAGCTTTGCTGGCAGGTGGATGGTGCTGTATCCTTGGGCCTTCAGACAGCAAAGGAAAGAGCATCGAGGAGTGGTGCAAAGTTATTAATTTGACTGCAGTTAAGAAAACTGAGTGTCCACTCTCAGTGGGATTGATTATTTGCCATTTTTTTTTAATCCAGGGACCAGATCTTCTTCAGAAAGCTGGAGATCATTAAAGAGTATTATTTATATAGTCATAGTTAAAGATGATGGTTTGCAAAGTTGTTCAATCAAACCAAAGCTTGCACAAGAAGGTGCCTCAAAAAGACACAATCATAATATTGATTTTTCAGACTTCTGCAGTTGTTATGCTTTAAACAAGGCCTTTCCTGCATGTACAGGAAGCCTGGAGATGTGCAGTACACCAACATTAAAAAAAGCCAACAAAGCTGACTGCTTGCGGAGGTAAAATAAGCCTGGAGTTACAGTATCGTTTGGATCCCCAGTAAGATGAATCATCCATTCTTCACTTTTAAAGATGTACTCCATGGACAACAAAAGAACCCCTTGAAACCAATCCTTTTGTCATGTGAAGCATATTCTTTCATTGACACAGCACAACAAGAGAAAGTGCCATGGTTAAAAGATGACACCTTTGTCATATCTAAGGAAGGATCAAACATAAGTTACTGATCCTTTTGTCTTTCTCCCAGGCTAGAACTTTCTATTTTCGGTGTAATGTGCAGAAAGCTATTTCTTTCCGCTTAGAAAATAGACATCTGTGGTATGTGAATCAAATTAAATAACCACTGGCATCCCAATTTCTCCTAATAGAGAGTAATCACTGTGAGGAGAAACCTCATTATTAATCACCCAAAAGAGTGTGAAAGAATGGTTTTCTGACTGGAGAAACCAAAGAGCAGCTTCAGCAATCTGAGCCAACTTCAGGTCCAAGATTTTTTAGTCTATGGCTACGTCTGCATTGGCAAGTGCATTGGCAAGTGTAAGGGAGAGTGTGGAGCAAACAGTTGGTGGTGAGGACTGAGTCAGAACTCTGATTTTATGTTGGATTATTTATTTTCTTCTATATTTGGGCTTCCATCCCCTATTTTAATTCTAGTCATATCCTGTGAACTAACTGTTCATTAGCAGTTGGAGAGCATTAGCTGTGCTCTTGGAAAAAAGCTTACCCTTTCGTCTCACCCAAAAGAAATGCGGTTCATGCACTCCATGACTCACTTCATGAAGTGAGTCAAAAAATGGTAATGCAAGTGGCCTCATTGACTTCTGCAGAGAGGAGTAGTTTCTTTCCCCTCCATAGAGTAGGTCCTGCACAGATCAACCCTTCCCTCAGCTGCAACAACCACAGTACTGGGCAATGGTGGTAGAAACTGAGTGTGATAGTTTAGTCTGGAAGAGCCAGTGTCATCTCTTCAAGGCGGGTGTGCAGGTCCTTGTTCCCTGCCTGCTGCCTTAGGCAGTTGCCTCCTTATCCTATTTTTCAAGCCAAGGCTGCCCATATAATTGACTTATTTTTATAACTCAGAGTAAATAACTGGCATTCTTAAATCAGTACTGCTGTGGTTGAACTGATAGGAAATGTAATAATCCATATAATTTATAGTACTCTATATTAATTTATGAGAGTTTTCCTATCTTCCCTGGAATTATAAAATCAACAGCCTTGCAGTGGTTGTCTTGTAAGGTCCAAAGGGCAAAACCCATCCTTTCATAGATGAGGCGATTCCCTGTGTTGTTAGAAGCTCCAGTCATCATTTTCGCCTTCAGACAGCTTCTTATGGTTTAAAATGTTCAAATTTATCAGTATTGATTCCCCAAACTCCAATTTTTCTAAACATCACGGATCAAATATTGAGTGACTGGGATTTGTTTAATATTCATTTGAATAAAATCCTTCATCAAAATATTTGGTCAACATTCCAGTTACCTTTTAAGTTTAAATTTCTGTGTACCTCCAAACACTTAAGTTCTCTGTACATGTAAGGTTATCACACTGAAAGCTTGCTGGCACAATTTATTTTTTAGTATGACTGAAGTATAAGTTAGTTCTTTTAAAAGTAGTGTTGAATTTAAGGAAAAATGTCTGGTCAACTGCATTTCAGAGATTCCCGTAAATATCCTGTTTAGTAATATAAATAATTTGTTTGGAGTTGTGTCTGTAGTTTGCAGTAGTAAAGAACAGTGAGGTATATATTGGGTTTTTATGGGGTTTATAACCATTTCGTTTCTGCAGGAGATCTTACAAGTTCATCTTATTTGTCAGCTAGAGAATGGAGTTTCTTGAAGTCTCCTACAAACATCGGTTTTGTGGTTTTATTGAACAAATAATTTTGAGATGTCAGGTCCGAAGAAATGGTTTGTAAAGGACTGAAAAAAGAATTTTCTTCAGACCTTCTGAGGCAGTCACCACACTATAAAAGAGTCTCTAATTGTTTCTTTCTCACTGATCTAGGAAACAAAGCAAAGAAAAAACAGAAAGATGTTGCTCTTTGTAATTTTCTATCCATAGAGGAAATTTGAGAATATGGTGTTTTACTATTGCTTATTTTGAACCTGCGTGAAGTTTCATCTGATACCCCTTGTTCATTGAAAGGTACAAAATTTGGTCAAGACAATCATTATTTTATGCACCCTTACATATGCATGTTCACATTTCACAACCTCAGGTAGAACAATGGAGAGCTGAAGGCTGGAAGAAAATCCTTCTTGTTTAGTACAAAGTCTTTGTCCAAGCATACTGTCCCTTCACTGAGTCACTATTAAAAGGATTTTTACCCTCAAATATTTATAATTTGGCTGGTTTTTTCATTTAGCTTTTTAGGCAAGGATGGCAAAAGGCCAAAAAGGGACTATAACAGCCATAACTGTAAACAGGAGTACAAGCCTTGCCTCTTATTCCAATGTACTGGTTGCTTAAAAAATTCCAGACTGAAATAGCAAAATTACTATAGCAAATCATTAGCTTTGTTTGTATTTGCCAGGCCTATTTTTCATGACTAATCAGCCCAAAACACTTATCAGCTAATTGTTTTAAAATGAGTCACTTCACCATTCTCTTTCCAGATACAGAACTGAAGAAATGATGAAGGGTGGTGATCAACACTGATACATTTCACAAACGAAATACAGCCTGATAAAATGACTTCTTAAGGTCAACTGTTCTCAGCTTCTGCTGTGTGTGCTACAGTTCACCCCAAACTCATCATAATCTCTTTTTGAGCAGGAACATGCTGGAAGGTAAGCAGACAAATGTAGAAGTATAGAATCTGGATGAAGATTTCCTGTGTCCCAGCAAAGGCTGTGGCTGAGTGAATGATTTCACTGCACTTCATCTTCAGGGCTGAGAGCTTATGGCTCTGGTGTGCAGAAACATCATTTACTTTGCTGTGCAAGCAGCCCATTGTTTATATGTGAATGGGAGCTGGGGTTCTGGAAAATGACACAATCTTCTTCAGAGAACAGGATGTCTCCCAGTCTGTCTCTGTAGAAATGTTGGAGCAGATATCTGATCTTTAACTGTATTAAATCTAAACTTCATAAATTTATAAAAGCAGAGTATGAAGCGTCTCAAATCTACTTGTCCATATGACTCACAACAGTCCAAACATTTTCTTCATTAATGAACTAGTTTGAGTTTTGTGCAGTTAAGCAAAAAAAACCATGAAGATCTAGAAATAAGTAAGACAGAGAAGAAGAAATCAGTACTGGGGATGAAACAGAAGTAAGAAATCACAGTACAAGAAAAGGAGGAGAATGATAGAAAGCAAGGAAAAAGAGACAAGTAATATAATGAAATAATACCAAAAATATATTTTTCATTAATGTATAAGTGATTTTCTATACGCATTTATAAATTTAAAAATATTTTTTTCTCTCTAAAACAACACACTGAATACTAAGTAAAAGACTGAAGGAAAAAAGTTGCAATGCCAGACCCAATGTAAGGAAAATAACTTTGGAAATATTACAAATAAGACACTTTGTAAACATTACAAATAAAATATTTTAAAATGTCAAAGTGCATAGTGTAACAATTGAGAAACCTGAACAACAGGTTTTATGCTTCAGTGGCTTTCAGAGATCTTAAAATAATTCTGAATTTTTTGAGACAAGATTTTGGGGGTGCTCATCTGTGTGGAAATAGTGGTAGAATTGGAGAAAGCAAAAAACTCTTGGACATTAAACACTTCTAAAGGTGTAAATGTTTTCATACTTCAAAAAAATTCAGTAATTAGTTTCAGTTAAATAAAACTGAAAAGAAGTAAAAATGGAAAAGCTTAAGTTCTCATTTCTGTTTGTATTTGAAATGATTTGATGGGTAATGTTGAGCGGCTGCTTTACAGAGCCAACAAGGGCAGCAAATGCTGGGCGCTGCCTAATTCTTGCCAGCATGCAGCCTCCCTGCCCTCAGACAGCTTTAGCAAGACAGTATTAGCCCCAGGTTTCCAGGAGAGCCTTGCAGGGACCACTACAGCCAGCTGTGAGCCAGGGCCTTCATGGACATGTTTTAGGGCAAGTCACAATAGCACCAGAGAGCCTGGAAATCCAGGGACTTGGTAATGAAGAAGACCATCATTCAACTACAGATGTGACAACTGCATCTCAAAATTAATACTTTAAAATCAGACAGATAACGTGGGCTGAAATTAATCTCCTTTTCAGGCTCTCTGTTAGGTCTATTCATCAGTGCATTGGCAGGAGTTGTTCAGCAGCACTGCAGTTCCCACCTGGAGCTGCATCGCCAGCCTGGGGAGCTGCTCCTCTTGCACACTGGGCTCTCTCACTGCTGCAGATTCTTTAAAGCCTCATCCTTCCATTGCTGTTTGTTTCCTTCTTCCTCTTTAGTGCTACACCTTGCTGTTTTGCCAGTCATCCCCACATCCCCTTGCTTTCATTTATTCAGGATGTTTTGACTTATAGCCAGTGTTTGAAGACTCTGCTTTTAACCCTCCTCCCTTCTGTGCATTTGGTCTTCTGGGAAAGTAACAAGAAATAATAATAATTGTACTCATAATAATGAGCACAGTGTGTCCTTCAGAGATCTCCAAATTGACCCTTCTCTTTTATTCCTTCATTTGTTCTTCCTATGTCACTCAAACAAAACGTCTGATCATCTATTTAATTTCTAAGACTGCTGTTATATTTTATAAATCCCACATCATGAGAAGAATGCATTGTACATGCCTTGTATCATTCCACACCCATTGGATCCCTGCTGAGTCTTCTGGAATTCACTGTGGGATAATAATATAAACCATAGTCTTCCAGTGTAAAGTGCTTTTTTCTAAATAATCTCTTCTCTCCTCTTCCATTCTCCGTATTTTCGTTTAGTTTTAGAGCTCAATGTTTTAGCAACCAGAAAAAAAGAATTTTTTTTTTACCATCTCTAAATCTTACATGCAAGCACTACTTTTTTAAGTGAGGCATAAGCATCAGCTCTAATTGACAAAACAAATGAAAATTGTCAATTAAAAACTTTCCACAGTATTGATTTCCAGAAGCTGGAGAGTACAGTTTGTAAAGGGCCATTTGTTGTGTTGAATATTTTTTGTGCTTTTCCCAGGAGAATTGACAACCAGCATCTGTTACAGACATGAGGCTCTTAAAGGTAGCTTGAAACTGGTACTTAGCAGTCTTCTCCCACTCCAATAATAATCAATCTTTTTAATGAACTGCCATGTTAATTGGCTGAACCTTCACCTGGAATAGCATTTGTAAAACATACTGTGGCTTTATACCAAACGAAAAGTTAGCTTTTTGGCTTATTTATATTTCATCATCAAATTCAGAATTTCCCTAAATCACTGTTTATTTGACTCCACTTGAACCTCATGGTAAAAAGGCCATTTACAGTGGCATTGTCCCACGTGGCATCCTTGTCTTCAGAGAGACATGGATTTGAAGAGGAGAGCTCTCAGTGGATAAGGAACTGACTGGATGGTCACACTCAAATAGTTGCAGTCAATGGCTTGATATCCGAGTGAAGTCCAGTGAGGAGTGATGTTCCTGCCCCTTTTCAACATCTTTTTTGGTGACATGGGCAGTGCACCCTCAGCAAGTTTGCTGACACCCCCAAGCTGTGTGGTGCAGTCGATACGTGCCTTCCAGTACCTAAAGGGTACAAGGAACCCAGAGAGGTACTTTTTACAAAGCATGTAGTAATAGGACAAGGAGTGATGGTTTTAAACTGAAGGAGGGTAGGTTTAGATTAGGTATTAGGAAGAAATTCTTTGCTGTGAGGGTGGTAAGTAACGGGTTGTCCAGAGAAGCAGGAGATTCTCCATCCCTTGAAGTGTTCCTGACCAGGTTGGTTGGGGCTTTGAGACACCTGGTCTAGTGACAGGTGTTCCTGCCCAATGCACTGGGGGTTGAAACTAAATGACCCATAAGGTCCCTTCAAACCCAAACCGTTCTATGATTCTATGACTTCTATGAGACAAAAACATGGGAAAACAGACCATAAAAGAGTGGTTCAGTGATTGGGACAGGTAACTGAATTAGATTTGAACAGCACCAGCACTCTTTAGCTGCCTGCAATTTAGACATCACTATTTCTTACAAGAAGGCAAATGATGCTTGCTAATATGCTGTTTTCTCTGCTCAGTGAATGCTTGCAGGTTAACATGGTCTGACAGATTTTTCTTCTCACATTGCAATTTTCGTTTCAAAAGAAGGCTCAGAATTTCTGTGACCAATCTGCATTTCCTCAATCATCTTGCTACAGAGTATGATCTCCTTCTTTTCTTTTCTTTTTTTAAAGCTCTCTGACAAATTTCTGAGGTGCTCAATTTATCAAGTAAGTTCATCATACTCAAAAGGAATAGATTTTATATATCACTTCTCTAACACTAAGTCTGTGACCTGACAATCTGATGCCTCATTTTCCAGCTTTCTATGATTGTTTGACTAATGTAGAGGTAAATTTAAAAAACTAGACTTTTTAGCTATGTTGTTCTTTCTAGAGAACTTTAATTTCTGAGTTCTTCAGGAGAAATGATGCAAGGGACTCTTTTCAGCAGAAAAATAGAGTTAGCTTATTGTGGAAGAATAAGACATTAGATGCAGCCTGAAAAGAAGCGAGCCACATTTGCCTTCTCATAATCAAAGTATGGAAAAACCATAAGAGAAAAATTCCCAGTTTGAAGTGAGGTTTTTCATCTTTTGTAATCAGAACTAAATCAAAAGATCCACCTGACTTCCTAGACCTTCATTAATTGTTGAACTGAATCTGTGAAATCCTTATTCACGAAATTCAGGTTCTCCTCAGCCTAACTCTATTACCTCATCCCATGATATGTCATGGTGTGGTAAAGAACAGACAGGAGGTGAAATAAAAGCTGAGTCCACTGACATTCTTGATGTTCTTTCTAAAGAAGGAAAATAATTCATCAGGCTTCATTTGAGTCCAATCTTTCTAGAACAACTGAATGAAGAACAATGGCATCCTGCTGAATTTCAGCTATAAGAGCATTTCCTGAAAAAACTCCACTTCTCTAAATCTTTCATGGTCCTATGCAAGTTTCTGTTTTGATCTTGTCTCTTTATCTAAAAGCTGAGGGGGGAAAAACCCAAAACGAACAAACCCTACAAACAACCCCACCACCAGCAAAGCCCAGTTACCTTCAAAAACCTCCAGGTTCCTCCAGATACTTTGTGCTCTAAAAGTATCCAGCCACCATATCTTCTTCCTATAGGAAGAGCTTGGTCAATGTATTTTGACTGCATCTCTCATTAACAGTTACCTCTTTGTCTCTTCTGTTTCAAAACTTACACATAATTTTCAGATTCTATTCCTGGTACCCTACTTGTTTGACAAAAACTCAGAAAAGTCACAAAGTCTTTTTAAACCAAGCTCTGGGGATCAACAGTACACTTTTCAGTTTTCTACCTTGGGACTGGAAGCAGTCCCACACTTGTACATTCCACTTCAGCAGAAGTTTTTCCTCATTTTAATGTGTCTCAATAAGGGATGCATTTCAGCAGCTTCCAAACAATGCTATTTTCATCTGATTAAATGTGTATTTAAGCACAAATTTACAGCTTTTCCCTATGTAATTAAAGTTTCCTCTATTAGATGTTCCAATATTAAGGTTCAGGCCCATTAGCCAAAGTAGTAAAGTGAATATAACACAGTAAACAGTAGAGGACACTGAAATTTTATGGCTATCCATACTACCCAAACAAAACAGAGGCCCTTCTGTCCAGACATTCAGATAGCAGATTTACTGAGCAATCAGCCGGGCAATTATCTGTGCTAATTCACGTGAAGCTACATCAAGGTCTGCAGGTCATCATCAACATAAATACTTTAGGCTAAAATAAATATTTACAAGCAGTGCCAGGTAGAAGGAGTCCAAAAGCATGAACTAGCAAGACAGGCTGTGGAGTGCCTGGAAGCTCATTCATTCATACTGAGCTATAATTTCTGGCCAGATAGAAGCTCCTTAACAAATTGTTATATATCACACCACCAGCAGCTGGTTTACCACCACCGACTTGCTTTACCACTACTGACTCCCAGTAAGATACGAGGGCATCTTTCAGAGTGCAATAATAACTTGGGTCTAGACAAACAAGACCTTCAGCATCAGAATGCAGGGGCAGCAGAGCAAGGCCCTTCACAGAGCTTCGTGGTGCTGGTTTTCTGGAGTCACTGACTTTCATTAGTCTTTCATTAGTCTTTCGTTAGTGTGGTGGAATGGCCCCATGACAAGGAGCCAGTTGGTGACTGACAGCTGTCACAGCTTGTGTCCTCTCCCCCATATCTGTGCATAAGCCCCTGCTGTCTCCTTACCCGGACTCTCAGCTGCCTCTTGAGAGCATAGCTTCTGCTGCATTTCTTGTCATTTTCAAATCAGCTATGTTTCATCCACAGCTAAAGGAAGGAGTATGCAGAGAGCAAAGTTAATTAGTTTATGGACTTAATCTACCTTTCTCCAGAGAGTTGGCACAGACAGTCAAATTTGTATCCCCATGTACATCGTATGAGCTGGTTTATCAGATTACATGTTCTTTTATATTTAAATGCCATGAAGACAATATTTATGATCAATCTTTAGTAGTAGGAAGTCCTTCCAGTGCAGCACCTCTGTGTTTAGAGCAGCATGTGGTTCAGTTTGAAATAAGACAATATGTCTTAAGTAGCAGAGAAACCTAGAATACACTGGAGAAGGGCTGAAATAATAAATATTACAATTTCCTCAATTTCATGCTCAATAAAGATACAGAGCCACAACTGTTATATGAAAAAATCAAAGAAAACCTGAACTGACTATAATGCTGTTGCTATGCATTAATCAAACATGCCCTAAATTGTTGCAATCCCAAAGATGTAAAGAAGGTAGAGGCCCCTTAATGTGTCCTATTACTCTCTGCTTCCACAAGTTTATTAGAGAATGAAAATTAATGCTCCATCATTGCCATATGACTCCTGGGCCTGCAGTCCCCAAACTAGTGTGGATCTCTTATAAAACTGGGAAAACTGTCAGTATACTGAGGAAAATAATCAGACTCTGATGTGAAGAAGGTGGGGGTTGTCATATCTCCCATGGCTGGTTGCTTGAGGAAAGGAGAAGGACATTTTGCTACAATAAAGAAAATCAGAGATTTTTCTTTATCAAACCCCAAATTTCTGCCAAAAAAGGCACCTGCTAACCCCTCCCAGAACCTCAGTGTGTCACTGAGCACAGTGAACATGCCAGACATGGCATGTCAGACATGTTTCTCCTTATTTGCCTTCTGCATTTTCTTCTTGCAACCTTTGTCATCCACATGATAATAGTGTAAACCTGTACTGCTCTTGACAGAATTTTTTTCTCCTTTTCTTAAATCTGAAATGGAAGTGGGGGTTATATAACCCCAACACAGTTATTAAACCAGGACTAGAGAGAGGAGCAACATCAATCATCAAAAGAAGTTTTGGGAAGATAGGGAATGGATGACTGCTGCATAAGAATAATACCTGCTGATAACAGGTTTGGGGAGTTTTTGCGTAGCTGAAAGCTCTTTGTAGCTGTTTTTTTAGCCAATATTTAGCAGGAAGCATGCACATGGCAATAATAATAGTCCATATTAAGCCCATCAACCACCCTGGCTAACATTGGGCATAAGAAGGAGAGATGATTGCTCTTCACAAGTGCAGGGGCCTCTCTTGTGCAGCAAAGCACAGAGAGCAACTGCTGCTTTCATAATGGCAATAAATTCTTCCCAAGACTTATTATGTCAATAGGCAAGTCCAAATCCAAAAGTACATTCAGGCTGGAACAGAATACATATGACAAAAATGACAGCCACGTTTCTAACATTAAGTCATGTTTATAACATTTTAAACATGACCTGATTGCTTGGTATTTGTAAAAAGATGAAATTAAAGTCTTCATTAATTTGTATTTACAAGCTTTTGCTTGACTTAAATATAAGAAGTCAATTTGAACATTTCTAACCTTTCATTTTCCTGGTAATATATCCCATGAATAACTTCTGTGCTTGGTCACTGACATTTTATAGTTTTTATGGTACTTGATTCTATCTTACAACAGGGCATTATATCAGCTTTCTCTGTAAACTTATAAGGAAAGAGATAAAAGTAAATAGTTTTATATTTAAATCATATTCTGCATGCATTTTTTATTTTATAGTTCAGAGTAATAATTATTTAACTGGATCTTGGAAAATCTTATAGAGAAATTAATTACCATTTTTTAATAAAGATATTGCAATGTTTGGAACTTGTCTCCACAGAGATGATAATAATGCCATCTGTTCTCTGGTTTATGAGAGACAATAAAAAGATAATTTAATAGAAATTGGACCACAGATTTATACAGCAGAAGTAATTTCAGAAGAAATTAGACCTAGCAGGATCTTCTTTTCAGGGGAAAACATTAATTTCATCAGAAAATATCACTTTATGAAAACAGTACTTGTAAAGAGAAAAAAAAAACCCTTCATACTTTTCGCATCAATATTTTGACAGGGCTTCATCTTTCTAACCCATCTGTCTTGTATTTCAACTCAAACTATTTTATTTAAATGTAAGCTAATTATGCTTTATTCATATTTAATTGTAGTAGAAATCTTTAAAAGTAAAAATCAAAATAATGGTTTAAAATTGCCTGAAAATTTTTCTTTCGACATAATTTCTCTTTCATTCAATTTGTTTTTGACCTAGAATGATTTTTATTATGAATATATAAAAGATAAAAGTTCTATCCAATGAATTATCATAAACATTGGGAGAACGCTCTCCAAAGAATAATGAATATTCTGCTATATTGAAATGGATGATTACATAAGAAATCTGAGTGAAATACTATCTGCTTTCTTCTTTGTTAGTAAAAGAGTACCTTTATGACATTCATTTCTTATTGTCAAATGAAGATGCCTATGTGAAGTATAAAATAAAAATGTCTGTTTAAATGTAGTTTCTCTTTGCTGAGAATCCAAGGCAACTGCACATAAAATGATTTACTGGGTCAAGACAAAATTGATGACAATCAGAGTACGCCTTAGATAATTTTTTATAATCTTCAGTAGACATCATAAAGACAACCCAGTAATCTACTTACTCCTTAGCATCTCTGATTTAATTTCCCTCTGAAGCAAGGCTCTGGGCAGTGAAAACTAAAGAGCAGCTGCATGGTTCTGTGGAACTGAGGATACCTTTCCCAATAAATCTCTTTAAAACATTACGGAAAATAAAGCAGGCTTCTCTCTAATGTCTTTGTGAGGTCAATGTGAAAGGTCTGAATAGGGTATGAGATATTACTGAAATGTATTTCTCAAAGGGCTTACAAAAGGGTTAATATCATGTTAGATTTTTTCTCATTTTCTGTCAGTGTAAGAGGCAGCAGAAGAGAAATATTGGCAGTATTTGCCTTTAGAGAAGGCCTCATGTAAGTGTTTAGAAGGACAATGTCTTAGAAATCCACTCATCTCTATCTTGAACAAAGTTGAATATTCACTAGTACACTCTTTGACCAACAATATTGTGACTTGATCCTGTTCTTGTAGGATCCTGTTCAAAGTAAACCTTGAAGCAAATCACTTGAGAAGGGTTAAGACAGGAAGCCCTTCAGTTTGCAGCTGGGCAAGAAAAACAAAAGATCTTCCATGATACCTTGGGTGTGTGTGTTTCCATGTGTGTATGCACATATATATGTTCACACAGAGAGCAGACACCTTTAAAACCTGCTCATACACTTTTCTCCAACTCAAGGCCGTTAGAAAATCATACACCACACAACATTTCTAAGAATAGTGATTGTGTACCTCAGCTTTTCAGAAAATGAAGTTTTCTGAAATAGATTGAAGAATGGGACTTGGAAACATTCTCCTAATTTCCAGCTATATGGTATGTTACTAAGGGAACTATGTTAAAAGCTTACTGGTGTACACTCCAGTTTGCTTCCAGATAATTCTCCCCTGTTTCTAATCTTCCATTTGTACCTATAGTATATCCAAAACCTAAATCTCATTCTCATATCTGAATATTCCTTCTGTATTTTGTGAGGAAGTAACTTCCAGCAATGGATTGCGTGTTTACTCTCTGGCATAGATATCCATGGGATTGCACCTTGAAAAATTCTGAGCTCCTGGTCCTGCTCGGGACCTCATGCAATCTGCTGTTTGTTGTACAGAAGCAAAATGCGAAGCTTTTAGCATCTTAGCTACATTCTTCAGAAAAAAAGTAGAAAATAATACTATTAGTATAATGCATGTCCTTCCATCTCAACTGACCTCCACTGAATTAAAATTCTCGTTCTGTCTGCTTTTATCCCAGTCATTTCTTTTTTCCTATTTACTGTGTCCTTGAGTTACTTTCCTGTCTATGACATATTGGGCTAAATGAATTGTTCTGTGCAAAAAGAATTAGATTTTCAAGCAGCAAGTGCTGCTGCCACTTACAGTGCATAATAAAGAATAAAGCAGGAAGAAAATTTATATTGAAGAAGAATCTAGTTTTATCACAGTAAATTAATTTTTTGTGTTTCACTGATTATTCAAAAATAAAAGAGATGGAAAAATGTCTGAATTATACAATGGCATCACTTAAGATAATGAACACAACTGAAAAAAACCCTTCCCTTTCCGTTCATATATAGTAAATGCAAAAAATGAGAGGCTCAGCTTTTGTCTGAACCCTTAGAAATATCACCACATTCATAGGAATTGCTAAATTGAGCTTCATGATCACTTTGGATTCACTCTGGATGTATAAATGACCTGCCTCATAAATATAGACTAACTCCCATCTTCATCACACATATCACTTCTCTTAATTCAAAAGCTGTCACTGCACAAGCACTCACTGTGACTTTTGCATTTCATCTGGCTTTATAATACAGACTGAAAGCCTTTCCTGAAGCAATTTCTAGCTGAATGCTAGATGAGTAATTATTAAACCAAGAATATTGTCAGTATTGATACTGAGCCAAGGAGATCCTTACCTGATGAAGGAAAACAGCATATGAGAGACATCACTTTTCTTGTAAAGATGTTTCAGCAGATAAATAGCATTTAAAGTTCTAAATATGTTTTTGGCAGCTTCTCCCATCACAGATTACAGAACAAATCAAGATGCTGTAGCAGAACATAATTTTTGTAGAGTCAGAATTTATGAAATGATGGGAAGGAACATCAAAATGTCAAGTTTATCAATAAAAAGATGTTGTTAGAAGAACTTCAGAGAGATCTCTGTCTTTCAATGCATATGTAACTGATTAAAAGGATGTCGATAGAGAAAGAACAAAACTTACTGTTAGTATTTGAGAATATTACAAATAAATCTGTCTTTGAAGGAGAGAGGACCACGCTGAGTAAGAGACAATAAAGTGATAGAAACCATCAAGTACACTAGAAAATACTTTAAACGAGAAAAATCAGTCCTAACTGAATATTAAACACTAATAGCACTAAAATAACTGTTCTACCAAGGAAGGACTGGTCAGGACAGATAGTTATGTGACAATGTCAAAAGAACCCTGAGTTAATGCTAAAGAAACAGCACACCAAGTAATATGAATTGTTAGAGACTAGCCAATCAAGTCAAAATATCACTGTGCAATTGTGAGTGTCTATGATTCAACTGAATATACTTCCTATTCTCTATCTAAATGAGGCTATGGCAAAGTAGGAATGGCACAAAGTAGGATAGCAAGAAAATAACATCTAAACTTCTGAGGAGACTAGTTTTACTAAGAACTCTTCAAACTGGTAAGAGACCCTACATCTCAAGAGAGAAACAACAGGAGTCTTTAAAGCAAGAAGAGGACACTGAGGAGGTGATGAGAATGCTTCTGCACTGTTTATCAAAATGCAAAAAGTGAGGGGTACCACAGCAGGTTTACAGGGAATGGCAGCAAATACTGTTACCTCTAGCTTGCATAGCTCTTGACAAATCTCTTGCTTCAGGATTTTTTGGTAGATCAATATATAAAGAGATCCAAAGAAAATTGAGGCCATTTCATGCAGCATAATATGTCCATATTTCAACGGTCTGGATGCAGTTTCCACAGCAGAAAGCCTTGCTTCCTACTGGTCTTCAATCTTATATTTTCTACAGGCATCCACTTTGCTGTTGAAAATAATGAGTTACAGTCTATGACTGACTTCTTGTTTGGGGCAGGGGTTTTTCTACTCCTGCATGCTATCATCAAAGGCAGCAAAAATTCAAACCAGGAAAGTGGCCCAGGGGAAAAGGACCTGGGGGTGCTGGTTGATGGCAGCTGAACATGAGCCAGCTGTGCCCAGGGGGCCAAGAAGGCCAGTGGCATCCTGGCCTGTCTCAGCAATAGTGTGGCCAGCAGGAGCAGGGCAGGGATTGTCCCCATGTACTCGGCACTGGTGAGACCACACCTCGAGTGCTGTGTCCAGTTTTGGGCCCCTCACACCAAGAAGGACACTGAGGGGCTGGAGCGAGTCCAGAAAAGGGCAACAGAGCTGGTGAAGATTCTAGAAAGTGAGTCCTATGGGGAACAGCCAAGGGAGTTGGAGTTGCTTGGCCTGGAGAAAATGAGGCTCACAGGGGACCTTACTACTCTCTACAGCAACCTCAAAAGGAGAATGTAGCCAGGTGGGGGTCAGCCTCTTCTCCCAGGCAACAAGTGATAGGACAGGAGGAAAATGGCCTCAAGCTGTGCCAGGGGAGGTTCAGGCTGGACATCAGAAGGAATTTCTTCACTAAAAGCATTTTCAGGCATTGGATTAAGATGCCTAGGAGGGTGGTGAAGTCACCATCCCTGGAGGTGTTCAAGAAACAAGTGGATGTAGCACTTAGTGCCATGGTCTAGTTGATCATGTCAAAGGTTGGACTCAAAGGATGATCTCAGAAATTTTTCCAAACTAAGTGATTCTGTGATTCTGTATTATTATAGGCTATATCTTAGCCAGTAAATTTTGCTAGTTAAAAAAGTCTCAGAAATAGAAATGTAAAGCTCACTCTCCATTAATTCGCATATAATTTAACATTTAAGAAATTATTTGATATTTAAATTCCATTATCTGACCTGCATTGTTCTTAGCTTAGCATGATTTGTCTTCAATGTCATGTACTCAAGACAAATTCTTGCAAGAACCACTAGAATATCTACCCAGATTGTTCGTAATACAATAAAAAACTATATTGCAATGTGACCCAGAGATTTGGGCTCACTAACTCGGACACTGCTCAGGGCTGGCTGACAAGAACTGAACCTTTTTTGCAAGCAGAACTGACATACTGCTTGGTAGAGCAAGTATCATAATAGACAATGGAGCAATCATCTAGGGAAAGTATTCAGAAGCCAGAAAAAAATAGGCTTTAGAATATCCTGTCAACAGTAGTTCAAAAAATACTGGAATTCCCATAGTACCAGAAATTGTTTTGAACCGGTACATTGAAAGTCAGACTGCTCTGCATTTAGGACTCAATCAGTTTGTTAAATCACATTTTAGATACAAGTCTCCGTATGCCAGTCAGTTGTCACTAGTAATTTGGCCAGCATGAAACATCTTGATTGTATTGCAGAAGGGAAACTGAAAACTAATTGAAGTGGAAAAAGATATTCCTTTCACTGGGGAAATAAAGAAGAAAGGAAATAATAGGTTTTGTGATGTCATTCTCTGGGCTTCCAATTTTAATAAAACAGATGGTTTATAAACAATCAAATTTGAAATGTAGCTCAAAGATTAGATTTCTTCTGTCTTCTAAAAAAATTAAGGTTAACAGCACTGTTAAATTAGCCACACTCTGAAACCTTACCATAAAGCAGAAATATATTATATTAAGGAAAGTAGTAAAGTAGAAATAAAATAAATTAGATAAGAAAGAACCCATACTTATCATGTAGAAAACCTATTTTTGAGAAGCAGTTCCTAACATCCTATGAAACTCACTGTCCAAGCCTACATAAAGATTCAGTTTTATATGTGCACAGGGCATCAGCCTGTAATTTTCTGCTGGGTGCCTGGGAGCATGTGTGCCATTCCAGAAGCACACAAGACTTCTGAATTGTCAAGGTTTGAGTTCAGTGTGCCTTAAGGTGTGCCATGCTAGCAGGCAAATGACTCTGGTTCCCAAGAGACCAGGGACTGGCCTTGGTGGCAGAAGCAACTAAAAGCTGCTACAGAAGTGCTGCCACAATAAAAAAAAGCCAACATCGAAAGAAAGTTTGGGCTGATATGCATTGACCCATAACTTAATAGGATTTAAAGGCTGAGGTAGAATGAAATTGATCTATTGTGCTAAGTCCTGAACCCCACTGAAATCACTGCCTTTTGTTATTGATGTGAGCATGTATTACATTCAAAATATTGTTTATGGGCAAAGTAGAAATACACATGTGTATACACAAAGACTATAATTTACTGCTACTATAGTAACACTACTGTGGTGGAAATCTTCAGAATCTGGTAAATATTAGTCCAGATTCTGAATAGTAGAGAAAAAAACCAATAATAATACAGCTAGAGTTTTTATACACACTCAAATTGCCAGCAAGTGGAGTAATTTTCTGGGAGGAATGTAATGTTCATTCTGATAGTTTCTTTGCTTTTCTCACACCTTACTTTTACTTTTCTTTAATCTTCCTAGATTAATTTTTATGTGTTTACTACCACACTTTTAAGCCTTTTTTCTCTCTTGATTGATCTGCTCTCTACGTAACACCTGAATGGTCTATATATTATGTATTTCATACAAGCTAGATACTACTTCTTTGTACTCTTTGTGACATTTGAAACTAGTTTTGTACAACTCTACCTTTTTTTTTTTTTTTAACCAGAGTATCAGTGATATATTTATAGCTATGGGATTTCCATTACCAAGCACGTCTGCCCATGTCTGTGCCACATCCTGTGGCTTCACTACTCAATAACCCTGCTCTTATATCAGACGTGTTTCTCTACATTACATCATTATGTCAGAGTCATAAATATCTCATTCTGCTTACAAAAATTGCTACTTGCTGCCACCTATGTAAAACAGTTGTGCCATACAAAGATGATAATACCAAAATAAATTAGACATAAACATCCTGTCAGTTACAGAATTTAGTGTCACAGCTAAAACAAGTATGACAAAGCTGCAACAGGTGAAGAAAAGTTTGAACTGAGCATGGCTCTCAAGCCTCAGTCCTGAGATTTTGGAAATTCCTTACAAAGCTTGTGCCCTGTTACTGGTAATGGCAATATCCTACTACAGGGCTGAATGGTTGCACAGGGCTGAGATACAACCCACTTCATAGAAATCATGGTCTAAGCAGAGTAAGATTTATTTGTGTGCAACTCTAGCGGGCACTGGCATTTGTTATGGTTTTTATTTCATGGTTTAATTAGCTATAGAGACTACTGCATAGAAAAGAGGTTTTGTATACAAATTAAATGTCTCTTTGGGAGCTGTAACAGCTCTTCAGGATGCAACAGGTAGCAGACTTTGTGCAACATTAGTGCAGAGCGGAGACAGGAATGGATAGGGCTCTTTCAGTGCTATCACTTGCTGATGATCAGTGGGAGAGCCTAAACACTCCAGTGGCAAGCCTTGATGATGAAGCATTTCTCCTAAATCTCCAGCACCACAGAGTTAGCACTGGTTATCACTGCATTATCACATCAGGTATAAAGAAGGAGGAGTCAACCTCAGTCCGAAATCAGCCAAATTAATTCACTCTGTCAGTGCTCAGACCATTTCTTGATCAAATTAACAGGAAGACTTTTATTAGCTTCAGGTGAATTGGGACAGTTTCCATATTGACACTTGTAGAGATTTGGCAGCAATATTTACAAATCCATTTCACGCTAGCACAAAGAAAAGTTATGAACAGTTATTACTTTTCCACAGCTGTAGAACTAAATCACAGAATAAGTTGATCTTAAAGGATTTCCAGTAGTAAGTGGTGTGTAGAACAAGCCTGAAAATATTTTTAAGCCTTGAAAATAAAAATCTGACTGAAAAAAGACTTATAAGGCCGCAAGATCCTAAGATACTGGCATAGAATTAGGAAGAAGTATTTTTCTTTTAATAAAAAATAAAGTATTATAAAGAAATAATAAAAGACCATATCACCACCTGTTTTGTATCTTTATTGATCAGTTAATGCTAAGAAAGTAACATGACTCAAAAGATATTCTAAAAGTTTGTCCCAAAGAAACCTTATGTACAAATACTCTATATTATTCCCTGATTCTTTCTATTCCTTTTTAAGGAGTCTGAAAATTCATTTCTTTCAAAGTAAATTTTCAAATAAATTTTTTTTATTTCCTACTTTCATCTTGAATAACTACTCTTTTTCCAGCAGATCAGAATTCCTATGCAATTGTAAATCATAATTAAAATATGTTGCAGTAAACAAAATCAGTCTGGCTGGTTGTTCCTGTTCTCTTCTAACTCCTTCAGATGTACAGCAAATTCATCTTTGATTCTCGTGCGTCGCTTCATTGACATTGAGATGATCATTATTATTTTCTGAGTTGTTCCCTAGTATGTATGCTATTCCTTGCTGGATGAAAGTTTGGTGAGGTGAGTAGAAATGCAAATCTCATTTCTGCTGTCTGACTAACACTGACATGAATGATGAAAATAGCTTATGGAATTAATATTGCTGAAATACAAATGCATCCTAGCAGAACTTCACCTATACATAAGATTGTGCCATCATTATATTGGTTTCTACCAGAAGAATTATGTGAGTGAAGCGCTAGGGTTTAAAACTGCCTGTTGAAGTGGGAGCAGAAAATAATTGGAGTTTCTGATCTGCTGGGTGTCCTGGTTCCAGCCAGGTCAGGGTTAATTATTGCAGCAGCCAGGAGGATCACGGTTGGGACCCAGAGGTTATTCTCTACCACCTCAGGTCATTGCCAAGGGCAGAAGTAAGGGACTGTCTTCCAGGGAGAATGGAATCCTTCCAGCTGAGTAAGCACGGTGGAGGGAGTGGTTGGGTAATGTGGGTTCTGAGCAATCACATGTGAATCATTTGCTTATCTTGTACACTTTGGAATTGATATTGTAGCTGTTACTGTTCATTTGCTTATCTCATCGCTGTTTCCGATGCTTATCTCATCGCCAATTCCAAGATTGTTCTTATCTCAGCCCGTGATCTTTACCATTTGTGCCTCCAATTCTCTTCTCCAGACAGCTGCTGGGTGAGGAGGAGGAGGAGAGAGCAAGCAAGCAGTGCATTGTTTCAGTGGGAATACTAAATTGGGAAATACCCATCCTAAACCATGACACTGGGGTATGTGGTTGTAGCAATAGCCTAGGCTGCCTGGCTGCTGTAGTTCCGTCAGAGAAGTATTTTGAACCTTACCAAGGAAAGGGTTGAGGTACTTCCAGACAACAATCTGAGTATCCTTTTTTCCTCTTGAAGTTTTCTCTGCAGGGACAGATGGGACCAAGCGGCGAGGATGATGGAAATAGGAATCCCTGGGAGACTGAAGACATAGAAAGGCTCAGCACAGCAGACAGTCAATCTCTGAACTGTTGCACACAGCAGCACAGTTTGGATTTAGAGTACACAGGGCCTACTTCTGGCAGAAAAACAAATCACATCAGCCAGAAGCGAGATCATTCTTTATTTTGTGGAAGAATGCTGATATTAATTTTTTAAAGAGACAAAGGAAGCTAGCTGTCCTGTCAGCAACGTTATGAAACCAAAACCCTGCTAATACAAGCTTCCTTCTCAGCATTTCTCATAAACTAAGTAAACCACTGCCTTTCTAGTACTCAGGAAAATAAAGAAAGAAAATGTGATTTGATCTTTTTGCTCTTTGTTGCAGGAATTTGACCATTTGCTCTGAGAGCAGAAGGACTGTTGAGATGCCTCTGTATGCCCGCCTCCATTGTCTGTTTAGAAGAGATGTGAACCTGAGATGAGATTATGTGGTACACTTTTATTCACATCTCTGAGTTTGACACGCCTCTTAAGCTCTGGTCTCTCAAATTTTCCTCTTACTTCAGAAGACCTTTCTCATTCCCAGCCACTAACATCAGGAAAAAAAACTACCTGAAATGCAAGAAAAAGTGTTTTAGAGCATTTTTAGACTTATTTTCCCGAACATTTCAAATTTCAATAAAACAGCCTAATCAAAGTCTGTCCTGCCAGGAAAAGTAGTCCTATTGATCCACTGTGTTTTCCAGCTAGGCTTTAGGACTCAAAACAGTGATATGCCAAACAATTTTTAAATCATGGGTTTCTCTTTTCAGAGTCACTTGAAGCTGTGGCACACAGCAATTCTAAAGTGCACAGTCCATTATTTTTCAAAAAAAAAAAAAAAGCTCCAAAGTGCTGTGCCTCAAGTGGAAATGATTTGGCCATTTATAAAGCTCTGCTTTTAGTGCAAGGAATGGAACATGGGATTGGGATTGCTTCATATGCCACAAACTATTCTGTTTGATGGTAAATCCTCCCTAAATTCCTCCTAATTTTTTTTTTCCAAGAAAAGAAGGCTTTAGAAGTTAAATCCCAGATTACCCCACCAGTGCAAAAATCTTCAATATCATCCTACAGCCCTTTGTTTCTAAAAGTAAGTTATGTTGCTGGAAAAGAACAGGAAGCTGCATTTTTAGGCAAAAACTTTTAAATCTTACCCTTTGGGGTGCAACTAGGTTCTGTCTAGAATATTCTCCTGTATATATATGGCCTGTGGCACTTCTCGTGACTTTTTCTGCATATCTTTCTCAATTGATAGGGATTGTGAGACTAGTTGGCCAGGGCTTTGATGTGAATCTGCCTGTCCTACCATGGTTTCTAGAGAAAGTCTAAAAGTCTTTAACTGCAAAAAGCCAAATTCTATTACATGAGCAACAGAATACTTTTCACATTGCAAAAGCTCAAAATAAGGAAGATAAAATGGAAACTAAAGTTATTAAACCTTGGAAGATCTTTCTAAACATCTCCATCCCAGACCACAGTGCATGTCATTGCTTCTAGGGAGTGACATAGGAGCTCCCACATGGCAGCCAATTACTACCTAGGGAGTTTCTTTTGCACTATCATACTTTCCAGCCCTGAGATTGAGCCTACATAGACACATCAAACAACTCTAGGAAATACTCCTGGCCCCCATGAGTCAGTGTTTTACATAGCCAGACTTTTAGACCAGTCACTAGCTGTGCTTGGTGTCAACAAAGGCCATCCCTGAAAAACCCTGGGTGTGCTTCCAGAGCTAGCACAGCTGAAGATCATTCCCAAAGATGCACTGGACCTGGCCACCACATTTCAGAAGGTCAGAGGGTCTCATAGTGCAGACAGAGGCTGCTCCATGCCAGCTGGATGCAGTGCCAGAGAATGGTACGGCAAACATCGACACAGGTTTAATCTCTGCAGAGACTCTAAGCCTTAGCCACCACACAGGTGCTGATGGATCTGCCCATCACACCTTGGGGCTCCTCCCCCTCCTGAGCAGCATCCGGGGAAATCTCCATCTCCAGTCACAGTGCTTCCAGCACAGTCAGTATTTTTTTAAATTGACCTGTCAAAGTAGTGGACAAAAATAAGCAATTGCTGTTTTTTGATTTACATATAAAATCAAGGTGAATAATGAGCAGTGTGGGTCAATTCTGTAACAGAAAATGTCTGTGATGCATAGTTCACTTACCCAGACTAACACCAGGTGTTGATTTTGCATAAATGAGCATTTTCTCTCAGGTTTGGTAGGCATTTTATGAAGAAGCAGAGAAGGAAGAAACATTGCTGTATCCTACATGATTTGCCTGCTGGGATCATCTCACCATAACAGTTTTCCAACCATGAAGAAGCCTAAGGCACTCATTGTGCATAGGTCTGTCATTACCTCTATGTGAGAACTGAGATATCTGGCTTAAATAAATCTTTAGATTTTATGAAATATTTGCGTGAAACTTATTGACCTGTGGTATATAGAAGGTCAGACTAGATGATATGATATTCTCATCTGTCTCTTGCTTCAGTAAAGCTAGGAAAAGCTGACATTTCTAATAATGTTTTGTTCAAAGTATGTTAGAAGCACTGATGAAATCCCCTTGTGATGTAACTTTTCAAGGAACTCTCCAGGCCAACCCACAGTTATATGATTATCATAAAGCAAGCATCTACTTCAAAAAAATATTCAGTTATGTGAGAGCCACAAACCAAAGAAAACACCAATATACCTCACTTATCAAATCAGCTACCCACTAAGAAAGTGAGACAATTCTTTTTTGGGGCTCTGGAATTCTGAACAAGTAAAAAGAGAGAAAAGCCCATAATAAAGAATTCAGTGTAGGAGATAGAATCTTAACATGACTTTTGAGCATATGTATATGTGTTTTATATTAATTTGGTTTTTTGTTTTCCTTAGTTACTGAATCTGCTCTGATGTTCAATGAACATGAAGAAATTTTCATCAAAAAGAAACATTTAGAAAAAATGAAACCTTTTAACAAAAACTTAAAAATGAGAAATTGCTCTGCAACTATAACAAAGCATGAGTATGCACTGCTTTTAAAGAAGAGGAATTATGTATAAGGACAAAACAAGATGAAATGTTGACAGAACCGACTAGAAAGAAATCTCTTTAAAAGGCAATGTACCCATTCTTCAGGGCAATGGATGTTATCCCTATTTTGAAGTGGTCTCGCTTCTTTCTTTTGCCTGTGCTCTTGTTTCAGGTTAATGGTTCTCTAATGCTCAAACAAAGTACAGTCTGTTTTCTTACATTTAGTCTAGGTTTCCAACCAAACAATAAAAAAAAGAGAGAAGACTTTTCACACTGTGGTGCAGAGAATAGGAAAGAATTTTACTGTGGTAGAATTTATCCTTAAAAAGGATATAAGCCAGAAAGTCAGAGAGAACTGAAATGAGAAAAAGGAGGGAAGTAAAAAAGTCAGAAAGGGACCAAAGGAAAGAAAATATAGAGAAAGCACAGGTAGAGAAAACGATTTTTTGACTGTGAGAGATTTATATTTCTGCAAGGGAATTGAAGCAGCTACAGTAGAGAGAGAGGAAGATAAAAATTTCATTAGTGACATGAAAGAATTGATTTTTCAGGTCTTTGGGATACTGAAACTGCAGAACTTAAAATAATGAATATATTTTCCTCACCTAGGTCAAATCCTGAAACCTTGAAACCAGCTGAAAAATGTATGAAGGTGTTTGGACAGGTCTGCCAATAGTTCCAGAGAAGTCAAATGAATTCAGACTGAGGGGCTGGGTTGCATGTGAGGACATGTTTTACAGGATGTTTTATAATTTTGGGGGAAAAGAAAGAATGATTGAGAAAACAGTAAGCTTTAAAGCCCTTGGTAAAGAGGATCCTGTGTTTTGGAGAGAAGCCAGAACAAACTTTCAGAAAGGTGAAAACTGGTGAGAGAAATCCCCACACCAAATGTGGGAGCTATACACCACCAGGAGCAGCTATCAGTAGCATCCTCCCTGCTGCTTCTGCTTACAGCATGTCTGGAGAGGGATTAGCAATAGTGGGGCTGCTGCTAGGAGTGGGACACATGGCTCAGGTGCCCCAAAGGCTCATATGTCCTGAGCAATGGCGTCAGGAAAGGAGGAACTGTGACATAGGGAAGGTTTTCAGTTCTGCTCTAGGAAGGCTGCAGGCAATTTAGCAGTCAATGCTTTTGTATTCCTGCCTGAAAACAGGCCTTGCAGGAGCACTAAGGTGAAAGAAGCCTCTTTGAACAGAAACACTGAGCATTTTGGGAGAATAAAATAATGCGTGAGATGAAGTAGGCGACAGGAAGAGCAGGCTGAATCATACAGTACTTAGAGACTTACATGCACACAGTTATCCATGCACCCACTGAGTCTGGCTTGGTAAAACTCCTACGACTCTTGACTATTATAACCACCAGTGATCACATCTTCCCTGAATGAAAGTGTCTTTCCTTTATTGAGTTCTAGGGGATTTCTTTCGAAATCTCTCATGGGGAACTTTTTGAGGTACTTAATCTTTGATACTTCAGAATGGGGAAAAAAACCCAAGGAAACAACAGGATTTTATTGCAACAGAAGAGAAGACATAACTTTTGTGCCATCCAAATATAAGGAATAATTTCAGACCCTGTGTAATAGGATGCAGAGAAAAAAAACCATGAAGTAGGAGATAGAAGAAAAGTAGAAAGGGAGTAAACCAAATCTAGAATTAATCTAATTTTTTACAGGGGGCATGATCATACCAATTACTTTATAAAGCTAGTTATAGATTTATATCTAGTTTATAGATTTTTTTATCAGTTTAAATTTAATACCCATAAAATTAGAATACATAACTAGAAACAAAAAGGTCTAAAGGTTAAAGACTTTTCTGGTTGACTCATGGTTTATAACTGAAACTTGATATCTGAAAACCAGTACTACAGACAATTTGTAAGTTACAGCAGCTACAAGACCTAATCTTAGACCAAGTCTAAGATGAAAGAAATTGACATATTAACTAATATGATGTGTAAGGTGTCCCTAGACTTAAAATTATTGAAATTAAACCTGTCTCACAGAAGAATTGGCACTTTATGTTGTCTCCTGAGGATGCTTATCAAACACCAGCACTGTTGCTAAAACAGAAAGTTCCGCCTACTCCTGGTAATACCCCCTAGAGGCAAACAGTGACTTAAAGTGACACTGACAAGAAAAGTGAAATAACTTTCTTAAGTTATAGTAGCATAACTCAGAAATATAGTAGCATACTCAGAAACATTTAACATTTTTTTTTGCTTTGCTACTAGTTTCTTAAAATGAGTATGTCTGAGTGTGCATTGTTCCATAATGAGACGTTTTCTGCCTAAGTTTCCATGCCTGCTTAAATTTAACAACATATACTGTCATTCCTCTGAAATTATAAAGATGAACTGATTTTTAGCTCACCACAGAGATTCCTCAAATGGCTTGTCAGCACTCTGTGCATAAAAAGACCCTGATTTTGAACAGCCCAGTGGGGTTATTTGTACTTATTTAAACTGAAATATGCTACTGAATCAGAATATCAGAATAATGTAGAAAGCAAAAAAATGTTCAAGGGTGTGGAGAATCAAGCATATTTTCTGATATTTCATTGAGCTTTGTAATCAAGAAAGACACAGTTTTTATTCCACCGTGTCTATAGAAATATCAGTCAGATTTTTTCCTGTAGAGTATTGACTAAAATATATTTACCCAGTGAAAAAAAAATTAGCAACTGCATATCATCAGATTGACTTTTACCAGTTGAATTCTAATTCCTAAGGCTAAAAGAGTAGACTAGAAAGTAGTGTAAGTGGTGAACTGCTCTATCTTCTGAATCATTCTGATTTACCATGACCAGAACCAGGGACTTTTCCAAAGTCCTTTACACAATTTTGCTTTAAATTGCATACACCTCCAACACACTTGAAGCAAACAATATGAGGAAATAATACGTGACTCTTTTGATGTAAAAACTCATTAATCATGTAAAAGAAAAGTGGTTAACTGTATTTTACAACTGGTATTTAACATATTGAAGTGTTGATAGTAAGTAGTCCTAAAAAGAAAATCTAATGATACAAAATGTTTTTGCTACCATTTTTCTCACATGAATAGATGTGAGAAACATTTACTAAGTCTTGTGAAAAGCAAAAAGGACAACAGAGAAACCATGAGAGCCATTATCCATCTGTGGAATTTTAAATTTTTATTTAGTGGAAAATTTACTTTGAAATTAGTACTAGTGAAGTTAGTGTTATTCAATGTCCATTGGTCTGATTTTCTTGTCAACTTTATGATTCAAGAAGTGAATCGGTATTATGTAAGTAATTTTGATAACTCAAAGCTGTCAATCAAGACAAAGCAGTGTTACTTTCATTATTGACTTTTTTCCCCTTACTTTATATAGCTCTCTTCAAGTTATGAATATGTTTACCTTTCCTGGTAGTTTCACAAGCGAAAATAACCTGCACAAAATCAGTGACTTAGTCAATTATTGAATGTACTGAATTACAGCCACATTCCAAGCTTGCTACATTCACTGATTGTCATCATTAAAGGTATCATGTACGGCCTTTTAACAGTGCAATTCATGAGATTCTGTTGAAATTACAGTAATCCAGAATTTTCTGTCTTCAACACATAAAATAAATGAAGACTCCAGGTTTTATTGTCCTTTTGTTGTTAAAAAATAATTTAAATAACCAACAAGAATATCTGCATTTTACTGAAATCATACTTCTTCAGTTTAACTCTTTCTAATAGTACACTTCAGTTACACTAATTCAAAAAGGACAGAGATAGTTCTGATGGTTAGGGCAGAATAACAGAATATCCTTTTTCTTGCTTCTCTTTCTGACTCTCTCATCCTCTGATCCTGGTTACATTGCTTAATATTTCTACTATGGAATTTGAATGTCAGAACTGAAAAGGAGAATTATTAATGCACTCGATTTTCTTTGCTGGAGTTTGATTTGCAGAAATACAATGCATGTTGTCTACATATGACTTTATGGCTGTGCAAATCCAATACAAATATCCCAGTGCCTATCAATGTGCTATTCAGAAAACACATATTAAATGTTTTTGGAGAAGGAAATGGATATGGAACCATGCTGGTTATTGATTTTCTTTCTAATTGCTTACTAGCAAACTATACAGAATGATTATTTTTTCTAATTTAGTCTCTATTGTGATGACTCTAACTGAGTTTACCATTATTGTTGCATTTTAAGATTTAGAATTATCCCTTAATAAAAAGAAGAAAAAATAAAAATATAAGCAGAAAGATTATTTTTGGCACAAAGAATTTAGAAGCTAAATCAAAGGGATGAAAAAGGCAAACAATGAGTGTTTGGAAATACTGAGAAAACAGTGACTAGTTAACTGTTTAAAGTCTTAGGGTGCTGGTAGGGGGATACGTGACTTATACAAATGTCTTGGACACTTCTTGCTCAAGTTTCATAATGGGTGACAGAAGAGAGAATCTGTGGATGTCTGGTTGTCTCCTGCTACTTACAGACAAGTATTTCTCTGCTAATACTCTTGTGAAATTAAGAAACACTTGCTGTCATTGTCCAGGAAATATTATTAGTTCACTTTGGACAAAACGTGTAGATGGATCTTTGTTGGATTATTCATTATGGTGAGACATTCCAGGCATTGCTCTTCCCACAATGCAGTCAGCCAAAGAGCAGTCACTGTGGGCTCTGCCACATCGATAATCTCTGCTTTTGTTAATTTTAATAAAATTATCCATTTAATTCTGAGCATAGCAATCTGAAATTTGTGGGATTCTAAAGGATACCTTGACCCTAGAATTATTTCCTTAACTCCTTTCCTTTCAAATTTTCCTACTGTTTCAAATACGGTCTGTAAGGTACAATCAAAAATCCATCAAATGTTATTTTTTAAAGAGAATGTGAGCAAGCTCTTTAGAAAGCAGTCCTTTTTTTTGTTTGTTTGCTACTCTTGCCTGTATATAATATTCTTTATCACTTCATAGCATTTTACTAGACAAGACCAGGCTTTTGCTCCCATGCTAAGACAGTCCTGCAGCTGAAGTGCAAATGCAAAACCCAATGGTGTCTTTGAGTGTTTTCCTAAGATACATATTACTTATTTTCGGAAGATGTAAAGATTTTGGTCATATTCCTATTTTGGGAACAGTATTCCAGTCTGATTTTAGGTGCAATGAATATTCAAGATTTTGGTTGCTATTGAAAAGATGTACAGTCCAGAACATTTCCTCAAGGGTCTTTCCAAGAATTTGGTTCACAAGGAATAATTTATGACTCTGGAGACAGTCTTCTCTCTGTCTGCCTGAGCAAGTAAAGATAAGAAGTTAGCATTACCAAGCATTTGCTTTTCACTGATACTCTCATTTCTACAAAATACAGAAACATAGAATCATTAAGTTTGGAAAAGACCATTGAGTCCAACCATTAACCCATCACTGCCAGGTCCACACCTAAACCATGTCTCTATGTGCCACATCTACATGTTTATTGAACACTTCCAGGAATGGTGATTCCACCACCTCCTGAGCCTTGTTCCAATTCTTGACCTCCCTTTCAGGGAAGAAATTTTTCTTAATATCCAATTTAAATCTCCCCTGGCACAACTTGAGGCTGCTTCTTCTTGTCCTATCACTTCTTACCTGGGAGAAGAGGCTGACCCCCACCTGGCTACAGCCACCTTTCAGACAGCTTTAGAGAGTGATAAGTTTCCCTCTGAGCCTCCTTTTCTCCAGACTAAACAACCCAATCTTCCTCAGCTTCTCCACATAGGGCTTGTTTTTCAAAGCCTTCACCAGCTCCATTGTCCTTCTCTGGACATGCTCCAGTACCTCAATGTCCTTCTTGGAGTCAGGGGCCCAAAACTGAGGACAGAGTCCACTGTGCAGCCTCACCAGTGGCAAGCAGAGGGAAATGATCACTGCCCTGGTCCTGCTGGTCACACTATTTCTAATATAGTCCAGGATGCCATTCACCTTGTTGGCCACCTGGGCACAGTGCTGGTGCAGATTGATGTCCTTTTCCACTGAGCAGCTTTCCAGCCATTCTGCTCCAAGCCTGTAGAATTTTACATCTTAAGTTCTTTCAACCATGTTGCATTATGGCAAAAAAGGATGCTCTTTATGAGTCATTTTAGATGAGTGACAGTTGTAATGTCCAAAATGATGGAACCACAGACAGTGCAGAATGGCTGAAGTGGGAGGGATCCTGGGGATTGCCCAGCCCAAATGTGGCACCTACTACAGCTGCCTGCAGCAGGTTGGTCACCAATGCTGTATTCAATTTGGCTTATGGATCTCTTGAGGAAAACCAGCTCTGCACACATAATCTCAAACCAAAACTAAAATATTCACAGAGGAATAACTTGGCACTTCACTCAGTTTCTCATACACTTGAGCTACCCTCTGATTAAATATTTTGTCTCTTTTAATTAAACTTGCTTAAATTAATTAAACTATCTCCTTTTACAAGTCCTCTTTCTCATAGGGAAGTCTATTTTTCCTATGAGAAATAGATGACAGGAAAAGCTGCATGTTCTCTACTGAAAAAAGGTGAATCCATACATTTTATTAATTACATTCAGTTATTCTCACTCATATGCAAGTATTAATTTTGTCTGTGCTGAAGATTACCCTGATTACTGTGAGAATCTGGTCTTTTTTTCCTGGGAATGAATTATTAGTGAAAATAATTGTTTTTTACCACGTGGTTGTTTGACTATGTGAGTGGATGGATTGAACTTCAAAGCCAGGTTATATTCCCTGTTCTGCTTGGTATGAATCCAATTTCAGTCAGAGAAGATAGGCAATGAAATAATTTGGTGCCTTGTCCCTCCCATGTTTGTTGCAGATGCAGTAATAATCTGTTACTTGCTGAGGAAAACTTAAGAGCTGTATTCAAGAGAAATGGTCTCTTGGTTTTATAGGTAACTGATACCTGGCTATATGTTAATCCCTTGAACAACATTAAATTGCCTCATATACGAGAAAAAATATTAAAAGAAGAATAAAGTGCAGGAAATACTTGCAATTCTGAAAATAATGAATATGCAAAGTGTTTAAAAGATCATATTGCTCAGAAATGAGAACTCTGTTCTTTCATTATCAGGTTTTTTACTCTCTTGACAGCTGCAGGAGTCAAGGCTGACAACACAGGGGTGGTGTAGCTCTTCAAAATGCATCTTAGATGGTTCCACCTGGAGTATCCTCCTCTCAGTAACATCTGCTGTGCTCCCAAATGGATCCCCATGCACAATGTGTGCATCCACCTAGGGGAGCATGAGGCAGTGGTGACTAGCAGCATTCCTGCAGGCTCAAACACTGAAAATTACTTCACAAGATGAGTATGTGACTATTTCTGTACTTTCTATATTATGTTTCTAAATACCAAAAAAAAAAAAAAAAAAAAAAGGGAGAAAAAAAATAAAAGAAAACCGAATTAAACAAAAAAACCCAAGCCCACAAGACGAGAAAGAGACAGAAAATGGGAAAAAGATCTTGTAGAAATTTTTTAACAAAAATCTTACTTAATTAGTATACAGCAGCAGATTACATACCAAAATCTGAAGAGCTGGGTTTTGAGAGCAGAAGAGTTTATAGAAAGAATGATAAGAAAGATGAATCTGTCATTTCTCCCTGAGTGGAAGCTCAGAGAAGTAAGAAGAGATGGAGAATTCCAGCAGATGCTAATAACTACCTCAGGAAAAGAGAGTGAGAACCCTTAGCTCCCTGAAGATCCCTAAACTCCCTCTTTGCTTTGAGAAGAAAAGTGTGCCATGCTCAGCTGAGACCTGTCCATTTCTCATCTGTACAAATATTGAGGCAGTAGAAAACAGCATTTTCTCCTCTTTTAGGGGAGATAGGCACAGAAAATGGTGGAATGCTACCATGGTGGAATTAATCCCTCAGAGTTTTAACCAACTAATGGATATTTAGGCTAAGCTGTTTTTAAAGGCTTTTTTTTTCCCTCAGTGATGAATAGAGAAGAGATGCTTTGCCCCAACACAGAAGTGTCATTACTCATAGAGAATAACTACACAATGAATCTGATTTTCAATGATTTACTACCTTTTTACTTTGATTGTTTTGCTGTCTTTCATGTAGGTTTTTTGAATTTTTCTTTGTTGTTATGCATATTCTAAAAGGTACAAATGGTAGGATTAGGAAAAACACATACCAGTTCAAAAAGTCTACTAAACTAAAAAAAAGTATTAGTTTAATCAAGCAATCTCAAAGATGTTCATTGTGTAGGACTCTCATTCAAATAAATGAAAATGTGTGTTCATAAACCTGGAAAAAATCTATGAGGTCTAATTATAGGCAGCTTAATTGATTCTAGTAACAGCACTCTGAAAAAAATTTCACAGCTTTTCCTAGGACTGCAGGAATTGATTCAAAAATTCCATTACAATTTGTTAAAACAGAAAGGAAAGCTTTCAATATTTCTTGTATTAGGAGACATTTATAATTAGTGATATGTTATGTTTCATGGAAATAAAGTTTTCATAGCACTTTTCAGATATGTTCCTCCTCTAAAAATAAAATATAGCTTTCTCTAAGTGAATTATAACACCAAATATGTGAGCAATGTCTTAATTTATCACCACATTTTTACACATTATGCATTATATACTAGTCACTGTAATGAATTTTTAAAGATTTATAGAACCATTCTCTTGTGAAGAGTGCATAGTTTTCAAAGCTATATTTTTCAGGGTCACATGAAAATTACCTGTTGCTTGTATGGATACAATTAATGATAATAATTTCAATAATAATGATGGTGATGATGATGATGATAATAATAATAAATTGTGAGAAGGAAAACTTCCTGAAAGCTTGTCAGTTTTAACTAGATAAATGATGCAGCTTAATAAATCATGTTACTTCTGATAGAAACCTTGTTCTTCTTGTACATTGAGGCTATCAAATCACTAGGGTAATATGCAATTTTCTCAAACATTAATTGCTGTAGCTAAAGTGGACACAGAACTTTCAGCATGTAAAGGTTTTCTGTTAGTCAACAAAAGATATTTTATTTTTGAACTACAAATACAAGATATCGCATGAAAGGTTAATACTCTTTTTTATGGAAAAAGCACTGTCATGGATTAATTAAAGGATGAAGCCCTCAGTCCTCTTTCCCTCTCTGCCCTCTTCCTTATAAAGGAAAAAACTACGTTTTGTCAGCAAGAAAAAGACAGGCCAAAAGGGAGAGACTAATAAAGGAGAAACAAATATTTATGCAAGATTTTGTTTTCTACATTGTTGAGGGGAGAAGTAATATTTAAGTTTGAAAATTTTACTTGATTCCTTTACTCTTTTCTATTTAATTCTATATGCCATGCTAAATAGAATTTAAAATCTATTTATTTTTAAGAACCAAGACATATTTGTAAGAGTCCTGAATACATGTTTAAACTGTTAGTTATCTAAATATTTACAGGAAGTTCCCTAAGATAATTTTTGACTTTATAAGTGGTTTTGAGTCCACTAATTCTGTTTTAACAGGTTTTGGAAGGTGTCTGTTGTTGTAAATCAAAGCAATTTAATCAAAAAAGTTATTTTTGTGAGGTGTTCTGTAAACAAGGCAGGTGATAGATGTAATCTGAGTGTGGTTACACTTGTGAGACTGTAGGCAAAATTCATACAACTGTGTGAAGCCACTCACAGTCTAGAGATCCACATTCATTTTAATGCTCCTTCTTAGAGTGAATAGAGAAAAAAAATCTTGAAAGCAACTCACATCATCTTAAGAAAGTTATTAAGAACTGACCAAAGGAGTTGTGCATTTAAAATACCTTCTGTCTGCCAACAATGAAGGCAAGATGAAGTGAATAAACATCTGCACTGAAGACATTGAAACTGGAACAAGATGAATTGTACTATGCTTCACATAATATTCTTATGAGGGAAGGGGAGCAACACAATCCAAGCTGAAGAACTATTAAGTTGTGGTAACTGGGTAGGGAAAAAGGAGTACAGAAGTTATTGAACTCTGCTGTAAGCAGAATTATTAATAGTATTCTGTTAAATTTGATTTATTGACATTCTGTATAGATTTATCATCAAGAGACTTTCATCAAGGCATTTTCCCTACTGACTCTATGACAAGCTAGTGGATGTTCATTATCTTTGCAAAAGGCACCAAGCTGGGAGAAAGGCACTACCAAGACACTGACAGAATTCAAAGTCACCTTAGCAAATTCAAAACTGGGATGAAAAAACATAAGATATTCAAATGGGACAAATGTGAAGTTCTACACTTAGGTAACAAAGCATTGAACAACATGAACTGGAGAACAAGATGGGCAGCTCCTCTTCATAATTAGAGCTGTTGGTAACATGAATTACAAGCTCAAGATGAGTCTAAAAAGGTGTTACTCTTTCACTCCAAGGACAATTCTGTAACAATTCAACAAAACTCTTGTTTTATTTAGGGAAATAACCTCTTCACTTCATTGGCATGGGATTATCTGGGGTAGTGTGCAGTCTGGAACAGTTCTGGAAAGCCTTTCCAGGAAGGGCATAGACTGACTGAAGACAGTGGGGGAGACATAAAAAGAACACAATCTAGAAAATATGCTCGGTGAAGGCAGACTGAATGGACTCCATGTTTAGGCACTTATTTATGGAACTTCACCTATCTCCCTTGACTTCTTAGGACACCTGCTAAAGGCATAAAGATTGTCTTTGTATGTTCCAGAGACGCTTCCTCTTTTAGTGACAAACTTCTCTCCTGTGGAAGTTTCCTATTGAAACAACTTCTACTTGTGCTTCTTCTGCAATTTTCAGATTATTTTTGAGCAAAATATCTAGCAAATAACATAAATGGAGGGTCCAGGTCTTGACAAATTCCATGTGATGGATAAACTGTGCTGGTGTTAACTTGCTCTTAGCCATGAAATTTTGAGTTTACTCTTAAACCAAAGAACTTTCTCCAAAGCACAATAATTTCTCTTTAGAGGTGAACAGAATGGTCTCCTCATGGCCACCATGTTTCCGTGATTCAAAGACTGAAAAATAAAAACCAACATGAACTATAGCTGGAAGTTTTTGAAAATTGACAGAAAAATGATGAGGTGATAAAGCATGTCAGCATGTACCAATATTCACTCCATGGGTCCAGCTACCACCTCTATTTGCTTTTATGATGACAAATATTTCAGTTTGCAAAATATCACATGGTTGTAATCAGATGCCCTAAGTCATATTCCCTGCTGTTGGTGAACAGCTGGGTGCTAACAGAAGCACAGAACAAGCAGTAACAGTTGTTTCATTTTTACTCTACCCTATAAAATCGAAGTACTTCAGAGAATTTAGAAACAGAGGTTGTCAAAATGATTCTAATTTTGAAAATGTACCGTAGAATAGGGGATATCTTTTTGTGAAAATTATTTTTAAGACACTTCTTGTTGTTTGTTTGGGGGTTTTATTTTGTTTTGGGTTTGGTTTGGTTTGGTTTGGTTTGGTTTGGTTTGGTTTGGTTTGGTTTGGTTTGGTTTGGTTTGTGTGGTTTGGCTGGCTCTAGACTGCAGGGGATAGATAATGCCATGGTTATTCATGTTTAAATGAGGACTTGTTTTTCCTTAAATGATTTTATTTTTTGTGAGTTGCAAGATTTTTTCCTGAGAGTAATTTAAGGAATTTTCAAAAAGCCAAAGGGAATAACTGGATTAGGTAATTTAAGAAATATTTTATTAGAAATCAGAAGGCAATGTTACATTATGCTGTTATAATTGTATTTACAGCTATTGGAATTATAAAGTGCTTAAAGGGAAAACCGTTAAGATAACGGCAATTAGTTTGTTCCAAATGGAAATGGATATAGGGAATTTTGATTTGTTTGTGCTGGACAGCTTGTCTTCTTATAAATCAAACTATGTGTTTTCCTCCCAATTCTCAAGGTAGTATGAAGAAGGTAAAGGCCAGCACATTAAAGTTCTGGCCTCTGCAACTTTGGAAATGTAGCCCAATGAAGATATGGTAAAAGTCTCTTTTTATGTCTGTCTAATTTTGTTGGTTTGTCTTGAATTGCTTTAAAGGCCATTCCTCAGCATGAAAAGTTCTTTTTATCTATTCTCTTGGCTTTATAATTACTAACTCTCATTTCTATATGACAGGGCTTCAAACAATACTGCTGTTGCTGGAGCGAATAAGAAATCCTGAGGTCTGGTGGCACTTTTCATTAAGTTCAGCTCTGTGTCACTGGTGCTGACATGAGTCTTTTGGAAGTTAATCATTTTGAGTAGAAAAGTTATCATTTCTTCTCTGATGAAGAGAGGACATGAAGAAGAAAGCCATAGCATTTCACCATGGGAAGAATTTCTAGACTAGTGGGCACAGCTGTTCCCCCAGATAATCACTTTTAGATACTGAGCTGTACCTGGTTGGTGCTAGAAAAGACATTTCTAGGCATATGCCTTTCTCACGGCCCAATAATTAAGCAAACCAGCACAGTGATACAAGTGACCCTTAGGTCAGGAGCAGATCTCTGAAGTCTTTGCTGGTAAGGAACAAAATGAAGTGAGACATTGGCAGGACAAATCCCTAGACAGAGGGGATGTTTCCTTCTGTTTTCACCCATTTCACCTATTGTATACTGAATATCTTTTGCCCTTTCACTCCTCTCTCATTCAACAAATCTAGATCCTTGATCAGTTTTGTATTTCCAGAAAAAAAAGATTTCACACCAACAAATTGCTACAATTTTTAAGCAACTTGCTTTCCACAGCATAGCAGTTACTTGGGAAGACAAATGGCATCACTCTGAATGTCCTCCCCTTCTTCCCCCAGCTTTATATGCTGATGCCATATGGTGTGGGATATCCCTTTGGTCAGTTGAGGTCAGCTGTCCTGGCTGTGTCCTCTCCCAGCTTCTTGTGCACCCCCAGCCTGTTTGCTAGTTGGGGTGGGGTGAGAAGATAAAAAGGCCTTCACACTGTAAGTGCTGCTCAGCAATAATGAAAATATCCTTGTGTTATCAACAGTGATTTCAGCACAAAAATCCAAAACACAGCCTCACACCAGCTGCTATGAAGAAAATTAACTCTCTCCTAGCCAAAACCAGCACAGACACGTGAAAGAATGATTATATTTTCATCTGCCTTTCGACACATTTAAAAATTTTCTCCTAAGGCAAAAGACATTGAAACTATTTTATGAAAGTAAAGGAAGTCAAATTAATCTAATCCCTAAACATTTCATGCTAGGATTTTCATTAATTTTGGCACGTGATACCTGGTATTTTAAGGTATTTTTATTTTAATGTGGCACATTGCCCTTAGAGTTGACACTCTAGGGGGAAAAAAGCTCTAATATTCTAGTCTTTAAAAACCAAGATATTGAATGCTTAACAGCCATTGGTTTTACAGCAATCTGCGGGTGTTCAAAATTTCATTGAAAGGGAGTTAGTCACTACAGAATCTGTCTCTTATAGAAGCAGCAAAGGAGAAAAGTGGCAGTTAAGGGAGAAGAGGAATGTTCAATTTGAACATTTCATCAAGAAATACATACATAATTGTGCTGCATAAAATTCAGAGTGGATGCAGAATAACACTAATTTTCGTGTCAGGTACAGCAGAAATCTCAGTGTGATTAATAAAAGAGAGTGATACAAAAGGAGAATAAAATTGCTTGGCAGTTTCATATGTAGGAAAGAGATTATTTTTCATATATTATATTTTTAAAAATCTTAATTTTAAGCTACATAAAAAGGAAATTGAGAAAGACTGATAATATAAGCAGTTGCCTCAATGAAAATAAGGTTTTTAAGAAAAAAGGACCAAGTTTGAGTCATCTGAATTCTGAGCCTTTGAAAACTACACTTTCCAGCAATTTTCACACCAGCAATTTTAACAATTACACATTAGCATTTTGAAAGAATGGAAAACGTAAGTGAGACACATGCAACGTGGTGATTGAGACGTGTGAAGGTGAGAAGAGGCAGGGTTCATTCTAGGATTAATCTCAGCAGGCAGTAAACAGCAGAAGACCTCTGCTTCATGCTTCATGCTCTGTTTCTGGTGGTTCTCATACACCAGGGAATGTCTGTGTGCTCGCAGCTGTGGTGCCCCTGGACACACTCTGCAGCAAACAGAGCAGGACTCATTCTTCCTCTGAGAGCTTTAGAGGATGAGGCATGTCTGCAAGTCCTCTTAAAGACAATACATTGCCTTACAGGCCACTCTTTTTCCTATGGATGGCACTGTCTCACCACCATGTAGATGTTTTTGGGAACACCTACCCAAAGGCAGTCTTTCAGTCTCCAACAGTACCCTTTTCTGCACTACAATATTTTAGAATATTGTTGTGATATTTTCCCCAAGAATAATAAGGATCACAATTCAGGTTCATTTCTGCTAAATTTGCCAGTCTCACTTCCTCTTTGAGGATTATGATCCTTAGAGAAATCCAACAGTCTTGGCATTCCTCCCAGGTTGGAGAGCACTTGGAAAGGTCATCCCCCAGATGAAAAGGCAAGTTTTTAAACTAACTGTATTATTTTTTTGAGGTTTTCCAGATAAAAATGAATAACTTTGGGAAAAAAAAAAAGAAAAAGAAAGCAAAAAAATTCTTTGAAAAATTCTTTGAAAACGATCAATGGAAAGAATCCGATTTTTAAAGTAGAAAGAAATAATTTACAAAACAAGGAGTTATGTTTAAAATATGAAGGAGATCAGATGATAACTTTAAGGATCCTTTCTGAAAATAACATTTGTGAATGTATGTCTTTTTCCTTGAGGACAAAGCACATCGACTGATTTTAAATATTGTTATAATGTCATTCTTTTGCTGTACCTCTTACGTTTCTACACATCTATTTTCTAGATTGTCAGCTTATTTATGGCATCCTAGACCACCACGGTTCTTCCTGACATCCATATTAACTTGGTTTTCTGGGGGCTTTGTTTTTTTGCTTTTGATGTCAGTGCTTAGAAATGGGATGAGTCAACTGTAATATATTTATACACTGCAAGGAAAACATAAGACTGATATTTTGATATTTCATGAGCCACGCAAGATATGTTTTCAAATAATGTCCCTTTCGTTATACTGTGTGTACCCTTGTGTGGGAATTCTCATATCTGCAGACTATACACACATAAATAAGGCACCTTCAAAGATTTCCCCCACAGTTTTTTTTCTCCATTAAATCATTTATTTGTCCCAAATCTTCGGGTCTTTAATATTTTCTGCATGAACTCGCTTATGAATAATTATGGTGTTACCTAAAAAAGAGGTTTGTTTTCTAAACTATTTCAAGACAGTCTTAGTTTGATGGTGTCTTCAACCATTACAGACTGTTCCTTTTAGCTTTCTGTACATTTTTTTCCCAAGGGTAGTTTACAATATGTTCCCTTCTCTGTTCCACAATGGATAACACTAGATTTGGAACTGCATCCTCCTGGAAAGATTTATCCCAGAAAATAACACCTATAAATTCCAACCATATATTATCAAGAATTCAAGCAACAAAATTCAGAGGCAGAATTTCCAGCAGCCTCTTCCGAGAGTCTCAGCCATTGTTACCCTTCAGTCTTATGTTACTGCATCAGTCTTGCTGCCAGCAAGATTCTCAGTCCACAGAACAATCTTTCTGTTTATCCTTGTTTATTTTATAGAGCTTTTAAATTCTTCTCTAAATCTCTTATTTACCCAAGCGGGTAAATAAGTGGTCAAAGAATTATTAAGTCTAGCACGTCCTAAATTTTCTTTAGATGTTTTTTTGACCACTAATAGTACTCAGCAAGCTTCTGCCAAACAGACTGGGACATCCCTTGTTGAGTGTTCACCTGTTTTCAAGACGTCCCGGAGAGAATTGTTTTCTAAAAGACAAATGTGCCAGATTGTGTAATTTTTTCCAAATATCTCGAGATACAAAGGCTTTTGTGTGTCTGACAGAGTTCTTCTAGACATTAATCATCGTTCTAATCAGACTGTCCAACACTTTCCAGCCCACAGACAGCTGTGGCAAATGACACAGCTAGTGCCTAGGCAAATCCCTCCAAACCATTTTAATGCAACAGAAGTAATTAACTCTATTAGCATGGCTGGATCTGTCTACACTTAGACCTAATCAACCTAATTGTCATGCTAAGAGAGTTAAACCCTTTTGATGAAAAATTGCATCTCAGAAGCACATGCAGGTTGGTAATTTGGGCAAAAACATAACCTGTTAGGTAAAAAGTACATTGGGACAGAGCTGAAATATGTTTGTAATAAACCCCAAAAGAATATAAGGCAAATAAAATTTTTCTGAGTTGTTTTAAATCGTAAAGCAAATTATCAAAAATATTAAAATTATCCTACTAATGCCATTTAAACAACAAGAAAATATGTTTATTTAGAATTCATGAGTCCACAGCTCTTCATTTAAAACAATTCAGAAAGTATTCAGTATCGAATGAGCAAAGGTTCAAATTCCATCTAAAGGCAGTTCCCAGTGAATAGTTCCTGCAAATGAAACAGTACCTGAGAGCTCAGTTCTGAGGTATGTAGCATTCCCTCTGTGGTGGTTTGAAGAGACTGAGTTGATGGACAAGGTTTTAGACTAATCGTTTCTCACGATTTTGTATATAAAAGGGTAGTAGTCAAGAAAAGTGTTCTCTTCTTTTTTGGTTTTTGAG
>VWZT01014367.1:15074-25723 GCA_013397055.1 Pachycephala philippinensis
GGCTACTCGAAGGGTTTTTTTTGGGGCTACTCGAAGGGTTTTTTTGGGGGCTACTCGAAGGGTTTTTTTTGGGGCTACTCGGAGGGTTTTTTTGGGCTACTCCAGGGTTTTTTTTGTTCACAGATCCTTGCTTTTAAAGGTGGCGGTGTTTTTTGGTGATGGTTTTTTTTTTTAGATGTAACTAGTGAGTGGGATTATTTCCTGGAGAAACAGGAAGAGCCAGTGAAAGTATGGCCTGCCTGGATTTCTTAACCCTGAGTGTATTTCCTTTTTGGCTTGGAGCTCTCTGGAAGCATGAGGTGATTCCCACATGATGGGACTAAATATTTGCTTCAGTCTAGGAGGGATCTTGGTTAAGGAACAAGAACATCGAGTTGTGGAGCCTGTTCATCATTGCTTTCTAATAACAACCCCTGGCTTTTATCCCCCACCAGCTCTTTAAAAGAAGGAATGTGGAGCTGATCAATGAAGATGAGTCCATGTTTGATAGTCTCCTGGTGGATTCCTATGTTACTTCCACAACATGTGGGGTAAGTGCCTTTCTTTTTTTGTTTTCAGACAGATTTAATGCTTTGGGGCTGGGGAGGCCCTGCAGAAATTCCCAGAGAAGCTGTGACTGCCCCATCCCTGGAATTATTCCAGACTGGACAGGGCTTGGAGCAACCTGGGATAGTGAAAGGTCTCCTTGCCCATGGAATGGGGTGGAACTGGATAAGCTTTAAGCTCCTTCCAACCCAAACCATTCTGGGATTCTCTGCTTGCCTGGAACTGCCAAACTCCAATGGTTTTGTTCCCTCACTTTTGGGAATGTTTGAGTTGGTGCAGGCAGCTGCAACAGCCACAAACCCTTGGCTAAAATGCAAAGGGGAAATCTCGTTCCAGAGAGGGGGGAAATCTCATTCCAGAGAGGGGGGAAATTTCTTCTTCTGGGGGATCCAGAGGGACACCAGTGGAGCTGTGAGCCCTGCAAAGCTCAGCCCTTGCCAGGGAATCCCCATCACTGCTGCTCACTCTGGTTTATCAAGGGTTATTTCCAGCTGCATCTTCAAAATCCTCCTCCAGTGTCTTCCCCTTTTATTCCAAATAAAGGGATATTATTAAAAATAAGTACATAAAACATAAATATTGCAAATGTGAACTGGGAGAGTCTGCCAGGAAGTAAAATAATGTGCCAGCAAGTAAAATAGTGGGGATAATGGATCCCAAATTTTGAATCTTCAGGTTTCTGGCTAAGCCCAAATGGTGGTAGGATGTCATATCTGTGATGCCTGAAATAATCTCAGTCTGAAATGGAACCATTTCTCTGTCTCCTCTGCATCTTTTCAGGAGGGATTGATCACAGGAGAGATGGTAGAGATGCTGTTCTCAGATGACCCTGACCTACAGCTAGCAACCACTCAGAAATTCAGGAAATTACTCTCCAAAGGTAAAAATAACTCATCCCTGCCCCAGGATCTATCAGAGCCTGCCTTTTGCAAGGGTTTGTGCACAAAAGCTTTGCAGGTTGAGGAAAATAAATATCAATAAGCTGGAAATGTGATAATCTCTTGTATTGATGGTTGCCAGTTGTGTGAATTGGACAGAAAATAATTCTGCCAAGCTGCCCTGATGAGCTCAGTCCAGTTTGAGATAATTAAATTAACACTTCAGGCTTGTTGCTCCCCAGCATGAGGCCTGCTCACTCTCTGACTCTGCCTTGCTGTTTCAGAGCCAAATCCTCCAATAGATGAGGTGATAAACACTCAGGGAGTGGTGGAGAGATTCGTGGAATTCCTGAAAAGAAGTGAAAATTGCACATTACAGGTAAAGGAGATTCTGTTATCAATTCTTCAGGGTGTGGAGCTGTTTAACCTTTGCTTAGCAAGGAGAACCCACAGGTGCTGTCAGGGAAAAATGATGTTTTTTATCCAAAAAATGCAGGGTATGTGATCTATAGGAGAAGACAAAAGTAGTCTGTAATGCTCAGGCAAAAAAATGAATTGTAAATTGCTCTGAATGAAATTCTTGGAAGAATGCTGGCAAAAATAACCTAATTCAGCTGCAGCAGAAGAGAGTTTGGCCTTCCTGTAGCTGATATTTCTGCTGGGAGCTGCTGGAGCCATGGGATAAACACTGAGTGTTGCTGGAGGCTTTTAGAGGTTAAGAAATGTTAGAAATGGGTTGGACAGTGCTGATCCTGCCTGGGGCACAGGGAAGGCCTGGGTGGCTTCCTGAGATTCCTTCCAGCTTGGTAATAAGTCCTGGTTTCTTTGGAGGGGTTAAAGACACTTCCATACATGGAATTTGATCCAGGTTGATGACTGCTTTCATCTTTCTCCCTGCCTCTGGCCCCAGGCCATGGACCAGAGGGGCTTCATTTCCAGGAGAGCTGGATGGAAATCTGCTTTTAAACCAAAAAAGAGAGGCAAAAGCAGGGAATTGCTGCTCAGCTTCCCTTGAACTCGCAGCATCTTTGGGATGTTGGATGAAATATAGAAAAATCTCTGTTTTGTGTGTTTCTGCACTGTGTGTCTTCACTTTTCTTGCTGGGAAGTGGTTGTGGAGATGAAATAATGTGGTGGTGACATCTCTTGCTCATCCTTTGAGCAGCTGTGACCTTTGAGAAGGCTTTTAGCAGATGTGCCTCTTTTATTGCTCAAGAAAATAAAATCCTTTGACTGCTGAGGTGTTATCTTCCTTTCTCTCACCAAACCTTTGTAGCAGAGTTGCAGCCAGAGTGTAATGACAGATATTTTGCTAAATCAGGCTGGTTTTATTCCTCTTTGTCCTTTATTTCAGTTTGAGGCTGCGTGGGCCCTGACCAACATCGCCTCGGGGACTTCCCAACAAACCAAAATAGTCATCGAGGCTGGGGCAGTTCCCATATTTATAGAGCTCTTAAACTCTGACTTTGAGGACGTTCAGGAACAGGTAAAGATCACTCCTTACTTTGGGATTTTGGGGAGAACCACACGTTAAAAATTCAATGTTTAAATTGAATGATCACAGCTCCAGAGCACACACGGAAGCGTTGTTTGCCTGGAATTACAGGAAAACTGCTTTCTTAGCACACTGCCTGTTTCTCCCTCTTGGAAACTAAATGAATGCTAAAAATGAATGCTAAAACTGTTGCTGTTTCCTTTCAGGCTGTCTGGGCGTTGGGGAACATTGCTGGAGACAGCTCTGTGTGTAGAGATTATGTCCTTAACTGTGCCATTCTTCCTCCCTTATTAATGTGAGTAGCCATGAACACTTGCCAGGGCACTTCTTGGAGTCCCATTGTGCCACAGATCCCCTGGCAGTGTGTGATCCCTGGGCATCAAACCACTGCTGCAGACTCTGTGGGACTCTGTGGATAACATTCCTTCACTGGGCTGCTCCTTTTGGGGTCACAGGGTGTCCCTCAGCTCCTGCTCTCTGCTTGGGATATGGAATTTTTGGGGCTTGGAGTGGGAGCAGCTCTCTCCCAGCACCTCCCTCAGTGTGGTGATAATGTAGATCTGTCAGGCCTGGCCTCTCATTGCTCTGGCAGGAATTAATCTTCATCCCAGCCCTGGAAAAGTGAGGTTTTGTCACAAATGGCTGATTTTGCTGCTCCTGGTGGCAGTCAGGGGTGGCTGCCTCACTCCTCATCCCACAGGAGCTCAGACTCTGAGCAGCTTGTGTCACTTGGTCTCTGCTGAGAACTCTCTTCCTGGGCTGAACTGGAATTTAATGTTTTAGTTTTAATTCTTTGGATTCCCTCTGCTTCCACATGGAGGACAATAACCCCTGGTGATTCTCTGTTCAGGCTCCTGACCACGTCCACCAGGCTGACAATGACACGAAACGCCGTGTGGGCCTTGTCAAACCTGTGCAGAGGGAAGAGTCCACCTCCTGAATTTGAGAAGGTGAGGAGCAATGCCTTGTTGGCAGCCAGGTGATGGGGAGACACCCAGTTCAGGTGTTTGTCTGGGTGATTTTGGGCTGTTCAACTCGAGGAGGGCACAGGGTGAGGTTTTTCCTGCTGAGGTTGATCTGGATGTTCAGCAATGTTTGAGGACCTGTTTAATTTTTCCCAACGTTTCTGCTGGACCCCTCAAATAAGGGACAGGCTCAGGCTTCTCTAGAAAGTTTCTCCAAACCATTTTCTTATGAACTCTGGAATTATGAGCCTTCAATTATGACCAACAACTATTTTGAGACCTCAAAATGCTACAAACCCCTGACTCCTGTGAGCTGTGGTAGCTTCCCTTTCCAAGGAACCTAACTAAAGACCCTGCTGGCTTTCCAGGTGTCTCATCCTCCTTTGGTAGCACAAAAATGTTTTAAATCAATGTGTTTTCACTTTTTTTAAGTGAAAACCTATCAAAGCTGGGAAGGCTGTGGTGAGGGGTGAAACCTGAATTGAGTGTAGATATAAACCCACTTATAAATGATTGAGGTGTGACTTGATGGTCTGAATACCAAGCTTCCAAAGGGGTCTTAGGAGTCAGAAATGGAGCAGAGCTCTTTGACAGGAACCTGAGGAGCTTCCAAAGGGCTCTTAGGAGTTAGAAATGGAGCAGAGCTCTTTGACAGGAACCTGAGGAGCTTCCAAAGGGCTCTTAGGAGTTAGAAATGGAGCAGAGCTCTTTGACAGGAACCTGAGGAGCTTCCAAAGCTCAGTGTAATTCCTCAGTGCAATTTGAGTGTGGCAGCAAAGCTCTTGAGATGGCTTTGGATGCCGATTAGGAGCTGCGGGAAGCTGCTGAGTGGGAGAAGGGCTCTGTGGCCATCCAGGACTTTATGGGAGCAGTCAGCACAGGCAGGAGGTGTTTTCCTGCAGGTGTGGTGGTCCTGGCCTGGTGACTAACCCTGGGTGGTGGCTGTTGTTGCAGGTGTCTCCCTGCCTGCCAGTGTTGTCCCGATTGTTGTTCAACAGTGACTCTGACCTGCTGGCAGACGCGTGCTGGGCTCTGTCCTACCTCTCCGATGGTCCCAACGAGAAGATCCAGGCTGTGGTGGACTCAGGGGTGTGCAGGAGGCTGGTGGAGCTCTTGATGTGAGTATCTGGCAGGCTGGGAGCAGGACACTGAGGGAGAATCCGTGTAAATCCCATCAGAGCACCCCAAACCTCCTGTTCGGAGGAACGCGGGATTTGGAACATGGGATCCAGGCACCTGAGCTGGGCTGGGATGTGATGTAGGAGGATCTGGAGCAGGTTCACAGCTGTAATTTGCTGGCTTGTCTTACTGAGCTGAAGATTTTCCAGTTCTGTTCTACACTGTGAAAAAACACCTGTGTTGGTCTAGATATCTGCCCCAAAAATTACAGATTTGCTGATAAAAGAAACCTTATCCCTGTAAAGTTCTGAAATTGGACTGGTCTTTGAGTGTTTTCCAACTGCACAGACGGCTGGGAAGAACTTAATCTCTCCCTTTCCAGATTTCCTGAATGATTGCAGTGTTGTGTGCTCTCAGGCTTCAAATGGAAGCCTGGTTATGGGACAAATCAAAGAATAGTGCCTAGGAAAAGTCAGTTTGGCTTTGTGTCTCCAAAATCTATATGGAAAAAGGGATGGAGTTGGGATGCAAAGCATCAAACTGTGTTGCAGCTTTGTTTTCAGTGGCAATATGCTCAGCTTACCATGTGTTCTGTATGGAATCCTAAGGAAATAATGCAGGTGGGATAACGGGGAGGGAATATTGTGAATATCCCAGGGATCTGATGGATTTGGGGTTTTCCTTGCACCCTTTTCCTGCAGGCACAACGATTACAAAGTGGCCTCTCCAGCTCTGAGAGCAGTTGGCAACATCGTGACAGGGGATGACATCCAGACCCAGGTGAGAGAGGAGAGGGATTTCCTGCAGGGAATTCCCACAGTGGCTGTGCCTGGATCCGGTGATCTCACTTCTTCCTTTCTCCTGAAGGTGATCCTAAACTGCTCAGCCCTGCCTTGCCTCCTACATTTATTAAGCAGTCCCAAGGAATCCATCAGGAAAGAGGCGTGCTGGACCATATCCAACATCACAGCAGGGAACAGAGCACAAATCCAGGTACAGTCTTCTCCAGCCTGCTGCAGTGATCCCAAATCCACAGCTCAGCATTAAAGATTTGCAGCTTTTTCCTTACATTTAACCCTTAGAGGCTGGATATGCAGATTTGCTATTAGAAAATAATTATTCTGCATTCCGCGACACTTTTAATCTACTTTTTTAAATTGTCAAAGTAAGGATAAACTGTTTGTTTCCAAAGCTGATTGTGTATTTTGAAAAGCTGAGGAAGGTTTGTTCTCTGCTCCTCAGGTATTTGTGGTACTTCAGTTTTTTTTTTTAGACTCAGAGTTGCTTTTTTGTTACAGACAGAATCACAGGTGAAATTATTTAGGCTTCCGAAACAAACATCTTGGAGAAGTGAAATGCTGATGGTTCTGTCAGACTTTTGGTCCCATCTCTTATTCTGCAGTAATTTGCAAATTGGCTGCTGCCAAACGAGCTAAAAAATGGCACCAGCACATGGACTGGATCCCACAGGCTGGATCACTGGAAGGAGAGGGGATCCAGCCCCTATTTCTCCATCCTCAATCCCTTTGAAGAGCTGCAACTCGTTGAGGTTTAATTATCCTTTTCCTGACCTACATAGGGAGGCAGAGCAGTGCTTTCAGCATTAATACAGTATTGATGCAATACCAGGGACTGTCTGCTTATGGAATATTTGCTGTTTAATAGGATTTAGCTGAGGAATAAAACACAGGAGGGTACTTTGGGAAGTTTTTTACATTGGGATATGGAGGTAGAGGTTTCTTTCAGGTGCTGAGAAGCCTTTTGGGAACAAAGCTGCCAATCCCAAGCCCTCTCTTCCCAGGCAGTCATAGATGCCAACATTTTCCCGGTGCTGCTTATGGAATATCTGCTGTTTAATAGGATTTAGCTGAGGAATAAAACACAGGAGGGTACTTTGGGAAGTTTTTTACACTGAGATATGGAGGTAGAGGTTTCTTTCAGGTGCTGAGAAGCCTTTTGGGAACAAAGCTGCCAATGCCAAGCCTTCTCCCTGCCCTCTCTTCCCAGGCAGTCATAGATGCCAACATCTTCCCGGTGCTGATCGAAATCCTGCAGAAAGCAGAATTCCGCACGAGGAAAGAGGCAGCCTGGGCCATCACCAACGCCACGTCAGGAGGCACTCCTGAGCAGATCAGGTATTCCCTGAGGGCCTCCTCCTGGGGCAAATCTGGCTGGATTCCTGGGAGCTTTGCCTTAATGGGAATTTCCAGCCAAAGGAGGGGTTTGGAGGAATTCCGGAGAGAAGCCGAGACAGGCAGAGGTGGATTGTAATGTGTAATTTCCTTCTGGATGAGGATAATCTAGTCCCAAATTTTCTCCATCCCTGTTTTGATAGTTTAGGTTAAATCTCCAAACTTAATGACAGATAAATTCCAGTGTGGACTTAATTTGAGCAGCACCTGGATTTCAAAAGTGGCTCCTTTCCCTAAAAAAAAGATTTCTCAAAATAGGGGGTTTTACAAATTCAGATGAATAGATCAACATTAACCTTGCAGAGCAGTAAACGTATATTTTAAGGTAAAATTATGGATTTCATATTTTTATGAAAAATTTTGATGGATTTTATGGACTTCCCTTCCCAAGGGAGCAGAGGTGATGCTTCCCAGCTCCCGAACTCGCAGTGGATGTTGGTGCTGCTCTCTCTCTCTCCAGGTACCTGGTGAATTTGGGTTGCATCAAGCCTCTGTGTGACCTGCTGACTGTCATGGACTCCAAGATTGTTCTGGTGGCACTGAACGGGCTGGAGAACATCCTGAGGCTGGGAGAGCAGGAAGCCAACCAGAGTGGGACTGGCATCAACCCCTACTGCAGCCTCATCGAGGAGGCCTATGGTAGGTGGGGCTTTGGGCACTGCAGGGGGCTCTTGGCTGCTTTTCTGCTCTGTTGAGGGGTTTATTATATTCCAAAATAGCTAATATTTGTTCCAAAATATTTTCAAGCTCATTTATTGGGTGAGGAGAAAATGCTTGGAACTCAAAACTCTGATCTGGAGTCCAAGGTGAAAATTGTGGCTTGCACCAGGGGGGAATATTAAACAGAAATGAGCTGAGCTAAGTAAAAAGTGACAGTTCTGAGCCTAAAATTGCTCTGACTATTCACAGCTGAACACTGGAAATCCAGGGAGATTTGCTTTTCCCTGGAGTGACTTAATTTGGTGGCGATGGATATTTTTTTTTTTGTCCTGCTCTCGATGCTTTGAGGAGGAGCGAGTTCCTATTTTGGTCTGAAACTCCCTGTGTGTGCTGCCAGTGTCTTGCTTTGCCCTCTCATTACTCTGAGAGTGTCCTGATTCTCCCTGGAAGAGTAATTCCTGGAATTCTTGAGGGTGTATTGTGCCTGGATGCTTTCTGTGCAGCAGTGGATTTAATTAGGGCAGTGAAAGCTGCAGGCTACAGGGACAGGCTCTGCTCCTCCCTACCCCCTGCAGCCACCAAATTCCTCCCAGCCAGCTGTTTCCATTCCACTGGAATCTGGGCTTAGCCTGCAGCTGGCAGCACATCTGCATGAGCTAAACCTGCCTGGCAGGCCTGAGATCCAGGGGCAGCTTTGGAAAAGCTGGATTTAGGTGTCGGTTCTGCTCACAGAATTCTTTCAGCGGAGCGAGACGAGGATGGAGAGTGGATTTTTTTTGTTTCATCCCATTCTATTTTTTTTTTCCCCTTCAAGGTTTGGATAAAATAGAATTCCTCCAGAGCCACGAGAACCAGGAGATTTACCAGAAAGCCTTTGATTTGATTGAGCACTACTTTGGGGTGGAGGACGACGCGGCCGTGGCTCCCCAGGTGGACGAGAACCAGCAGCAATACATCTTCCAGCAATCCGAGGCTCCCATGGAAGGATTCCAGCTATAATACACCCTGGGGAGAATCCCAAAAAAACAAACAAAAACCCCAAAAAAAAACCACCACAAACTTTCTGGAAAGTTTGGGAGAGCAGCTGCTGGTCCTGGCTGGGATGACTGGACACTCACTCCACCTGGTTTAGGAAAACTCTGCAAATACAAACAGAGCTCGGTCCTCCCGGAGAGAAGGGGAATTTCTGCTCCTTGGTTCTTTGGGCTGCTGCTCCCGTGTCTTTTGGAGGCTGGAAGGACACGGAGGTGACAAGGTGGCACCTCTTGGTGGCTTCTTCTTTGTGGTGGTGTCTCCCCAATGCAGTTCTTACCTCGGGTACTCCGGCCTTGGGTTGGGTGAGGACACGGAGAGGAGGGAGCTGGTGTGGCCACAGTAATTCTGCAAAACGTGGGTTGATCTATTTAAATTTTTTTCTTTTTTTTTTGGTTTTATTTTTGTTTTTGCACATGTTACTCTTTATTAAAAGACTCTTTAAAATGCCAAGAGCAAAGTTTAGCCCTGGCCTTCCTCCTTCAGTGGCCAGTCCTGGTTGAACCCAGGGCCAGTTCCCTGATGAAAAATACTGAAAATGGACAGAAAAAACGAGAAATTCTCTCACTGCTGGGAAGTTGTTTTTTTTTTTTTTTTTTTTCCTGCTGCTTCCCTTTGTCTAGATCTTTTTTTTGGTTGTTTTTTGAAGAACTGCTAGTGGTATTTCCAAGGATTCAAAAACAAAAAAAAAAGCAACAAGAGCCCAAAGATGGGAACTGGGGTGGATTTTTTTTGGAGCAGGAAGCACAGCTGCTGTTGCACAGGTTTGGTTTGCATTGTACTGACTGATACCAGAGCTCTGAAATGCTGAAACCCACCTTCATCTTTACTTGAAATACTTTATTTTCCATGAGAAACGTGGTCTGAATTCTGGGTTTTTCCTGCCTTGGGGTGGTTTTAGGGTGGAGGAAGATTTGGCTCCACCTGACAGCGGTGGTGGGAGCTCCAGCAGCACCAGGTTTTCAGGTTTACCTCCTGCTCACAGTCGGATAATGCACATTTTACTTCCAAAAAAATGGCAAATCTCTGTATTTTTTATATTATAGATAGCTAGATATTTGTCTAATTGGGCCGCAGAGAAAACATATATATGACATTTCTGTAATTCCTGTAAATAAGCACTGTGAGGCAGGCACACCTGGAAACCCCCGGGGCTCAGGGGTTGTCCTGCTGCTTCTCCTGTTCCCTCACATCCTCTGAGACGAACACGGAGCTTCCCGCGCCCCCTCGGCGCCTTTTTTTTGAGTGACTTTGCCACGATTTCATTAAAAATAAGAGGAGCAAAGGCCGCGTTCTGGGCTGCGGGCGGGGGAAGCTGAGCACCAACCCGCATTGTTGTGGAACGAATAAACTCCAGCTGTGCAGGTGCCCGGGTGTGCTGTGCTGGGGGTGTCCGGGGGGCGCTCGGGGCTCGGTCTGAGGGGGCTCCGTGACCTTGGGCGGGGCGGGAGCGGCCCCCGGTGCCCGGTAACGGCGGACGCGCGCGCGGGGCATGCTGGGAGGTGTAGTTCCCTATGGCGGCCATGCGCAGGGCATGGTGGGATATGTAGGCCGCGGTTTTCGTTTCCTATCTCCTCCTTCTCCCTTCCCTTCCTCCTTCTCGTCTTCCTCCTCCTCATCTGCTTTTCCCCGCCTTCAGAGGAGTAGTGCGGGAGTTGTCCGCAGGGCGGCCATGCGCCGGGAGTTGTAGGCCACAGTTTCCCTTCTTTCCTTTCTCGTCCTCCTCTTCCCTAGCCCCGCGGCCTGGCGGTGGTTGTAGGAT
>VWZT01014368.1:5575-33952 GCA_013397055.1 Pachycephala philippinensis
CACCTCAATGTGTTCCAACCATGTGTCAAGGAAAATCCATGGGGATGGTAGAGGGGGAAAAAAAAAATCTACTCCAGAATAAAATTTTCCAACCAAATTTCAACTTCCTTGATAATCCCAAACCAGCCTCATGTCTGTATCATATAATCATAATTTGGAGAAAAAAGCAACTAAATTATTTTAGTGCTTTCCCAAGCAAGAGTGGGAAGATTGGGAAGAAGGAATCCCAGAAGCACACGAGGTGGGGATGCTGCAGAGTGGATCCCAGACCTGTGTAGGGCTGGAACTGGGGGGAGCTGGGGAGACCCTCAGGGGTGCAATGGGAAGCAGGAAATGGTCACCAAAGAGCCTCTCTACCACTGCTGATCCTTCTGTTGTCTTGCAGGTGAAAAAACCCCAGAAACTGGTTAAATCCATGTCCCTCCTATCCCTGCCACCTCGGCAGTGCCCCTTCCTGCTGCTCAGGGCAGGGCAATCACCTTCCTGGCGTTGTCCGCGTCGGACGCGCTGTCCTTGGAGGTCCTGTGCTCATCCCCAGGGAACACGGGCGCCTGCTCTGCTCCGTGATCATCCTCCTCCTCCAGCTCATCCGAGTCCTCCTCCTCAGAGTCCACGTCTATGCTTTCCCCGTTCACGTGGGGGCTGCCATCCCCCAGCTCCTTGTCACTCTGGAGGTCACCCGAGACACAAAGATAACATCAATTCCTGGCACAGAGCAGCTGGATCCATCCCAGATCTCCTCTAAAGCTGGCTCTGTGTCCCTCCGTGTGTCACCTCACCCTGCTGGACCTGGGGACCCCAAGGAGTCATTCCAGGGCATCAGGGGAGGAGAACCCCGTTCAGAGACACAAAGATGACATCAATTCCTGGGCCAGAGCAGCTGGATCCATCCCAGATCTCCTCTAAAGCTGGCTCTGTGTCCCTCCGTGTGTCACCTCACCCTGTTGGACCTGGGGACCCCAAGGAGTCATTCCAGGGCATCAGGGGAGGAGAACCCCGTTCAGAGACACAAAGATGACATCAATTCCTGGGCCAGAGCAGCTGGATCCATCCCAGATCTCCTGTAAAGCTGGCTCTGTGTCCCTCTGTGTGTCACCTCACCCTGTTGGACCTGGGGACCACCAGGAGTCATTCCAGACTCACGTGGTTGTACAGGGCATCAGGGGAGGAGAACCCTGATGATATTCAAACCCCTGTGACATTCAAACACTCCAGCAGGAGTCAGAAAGGTTTCTAGGGAATGGAAAGGCAAGTTACATCACATTGGGATTTTCATATCACTCCTTGAAAGCCTAGCACTGCTCTCCTGGAATTCGAAGAGCAAAACTTCAGGGTTGCAGCAAAAGCAGAATTTAATCAGGAGTGAGCTCTGTGTCCCTCCGTGTGTCACCTCACCCTGCTGGACCTGGGGACCCCAAGGAGTCATTCCAGGGCATCACGGGAGGAGAACCCCGTTCAAACACGGAGGGGCAGCCCCAAGAGTCAGGAAGGTTTCCAGGGAATGGAAAGGGAAGTTACATCACATTGGGATTTTCATATCACTCCTTGAAAGCCTAGCACTGCTCTCCTGGAATTCGAAGAGCAAAACTTCAGGTTTGCAGCAAAAGCAATTTTAATCAGGAGTGAGTCCATGTCTAAAGTTTTGTAAGTAACCAAGTGTTTTCTGTACAGCCACAGGAGACCTTGAGGACCAAAACAAAATGGGGCATCCTTGAAATCTCTCCAGTTGCCCAGGAATTCACAGGACAGAAGGGGAGCATTCACTGGAAAAGGTTTGTTTAGGAGGTGGAATCTGAACAGTCACTCTGAAATTGTCATTCCCAAAGCAGCAAGGCTGCTCCGGGCAGGAAGCTGCTGCCACAGGGAAGATGGAATCTCAGAAGGGAAGATGCTGATCCTAACAAGCCACCCCTGCACCTCCACGTGGGTTTGGTGTCCAAAAAAAGGGACATGGAAGTGACAACAAACACGTGCAGTGGGCTCGGTGCTGCCCTTACCTTGGCACCCACAGAGGAATGAGTTATGCTCTTAAACATCTCAATCATTGTTCTCTGTTTTAACACTTTGGTCTTTTTCTTGGGAACCAGGCTATAGGTTCCCATTCTCCGCTTTTTCTTCCGAGATACTGCAGCAGCTGGAAAAGAGAAGCAGAAGGAACCCAAAGTTTGCTCAGGAATGAAAAGAAGGGATAGAGAGTAGGGGCTCTGCTGGAGAGGGACTTTGGACAAAGGCCTGGAGTGACAGGACAAGGGGGAATGAAAAAGAGTAGATGGGATATTGGGAAGGAATTGTTCCCTGTGAGGTGGGGAGGCCCTGGCACAGGGCGCCCAGAGAAGCTGTGGCTGCCCCTGGATCCCTGGCAGTGCCCAAGGCCAGGCTGGACAGGGTTTGGAGCAGCCTGGGACAGTGGGAGGTGTCCCTGCCATGGCAGGGGTGGGATGGGATGATCTGAAACGTCCCCTCCAACCCAAACCTTCTGTGATTCTATGAAATCACACTTGAGGGCACGACCTGAGGAAACTTCCCACTCCAGCTGATTTATTCACAAGTCAAGCAGAAGATGACACAACCAGATGTGCAGACACACAAACAGCTTCCTGCCAGGGCTGCAAAGCTCCCCAAACTCTGAGTACCCTCTGCACACTCCTCCTGGCCCCTCCATCACCACACAAACCCTTAAATTACCCCGCATTTGCCAGTGCTGCTGATGTTGTAGGAGGCTGAATGGAATCCAATTGCTCAAATTGAGACTGCAAGGCCAACAATGCCGAGTGACAATGGGAGCAATCTGACAATAACTGAGGAACACAGGGGGAAAAGCACCTTACATAAAGAGCTGTTTGCCATTTAACCTCATTTCACACCAGCCTGTTTGATTCCTTTCACTCTTTAGATTGGGTCTTAATTTGTTAAGTCTCCCTCTAATCAAAGCAGACACCACAGCTCCTGCCTGGTGCTGTCTTTGGTGAATGCACAGCAGAAGGATGCTTGGGACAGGCTCTTTTAGGAACAGCCACCTTCAGCACCACTGGCACTGTTTGCACTTGCACAGCCTCTTCCTTGAAAGCATTTCTTCATCTTCCATGACAACGAAGTTCCACCAAAATTTATGGAGAGACCTCTAAAAACAATTCTGCGAACCCAATTAATTTCATTTATAAGGCTGCAATTCTTGCTAAGCAGCTGTGGTGATATTCAAAGCCCTTCAGAATTGATAGAAACCTCTTCAGAATATCCCAGAGGAAAAAGGGATCCAAGTGTCTCCTCTAAGGAAGGGTTTGGCAGAGCACACCTGGGGGGGTTCCTGCATCCCAGGACACAGGGGTGCAGCAAGGACTGCATGGGAAGGGCTCCCTTCATTTGGGAGGGGACTTCAGCAGGGGACAGCAGCCAGAGGGGAGCAGCAGGAGCCTGGGGACACAATTTCTGGCAGCACAGCAGCAGGGAGGGCAGCCCTGGAGGAGGCTGAGCAGCAAAAATGTGCTACCAGAGGCTGTAGTCCTTGTTAACCTCCTGATCTCCCACTCAGCCCCACACACAGGTTTGGGAGGTGGGTGCTGCTGAGGATTCCAACATTCCAACCCCTCCCTGTTCACCTGTCTGCGACTTGGTGGTGGCCACATAGCTCTGGTTCTGAGGTAGTGACTGGTGAAGGCCCGGGAGAGAGGGCAACGACAACGGCTTCACGAAGTCCAGCATGTTCTCAAACTCCTTCTCCTTGGATTCCTTCTGATCTCTGCTGTCTCTCCCATCTTTGGGGTCTTTACTTGCATGCTGGAAAACAAAAGGCAGTTAAATTGAGTTTTGCATTGAAGAAATAATTTTTAAAAAATTAGGAAATTAATTTAATTCCTTTCTCTCGACCATAATAATCACTTTCATCTGAAGGCAGGAGCACACATTCCCAACAGAAGCACACAGCCCCCTCTCCAGCACATCAGGGGGCTTTGCCCAAACCCTCCCAGCCTGGCTGGGGTGAGTCCCTCACTGGCTGGAGGCTGTGCAGGTGACAGGTGACCCTGCAGAGCAATGACAAGGAGCAGACCCTGCTTCCACAGCTTTAGGTGGCTCTGGAAGAGAGGAACCAACACAACAATGCACCTGGAACACGCCCCGAGCGTGGCTGCCACGCCAAGCAAGCTCAGAACACTCCTGCAGAGCTGTTTGGGAGGAGCAGGCAGCAAAGGAAAGGGATTTTTCCTTCTGGGCAGCATTTGGATCTTTCCTTCTGGGCAGCATTTGGATTTTTCCTTCTGGGCAGCATTTGGCACCACTGAGCCTCAGCAAAGGCTCCCTCCTCGAGCCCAGCACAGGACAAACACAGGCAGAGGAGCTCTTTGTGTGACACTGCAGGTGCATGCACAGACACCTGTCCAAGCTGCCCTTAAACCACCAATTCCCTCTCCAGCTGCTGCTGTTCCAGCCCCAGGCAGGCTCCAGGCTCCTACAAAACCAAGGGAATTCTGTAGCTGCTCCTGCAGCCCCTCAGCCACTCACACCTGCTTTTATCTGAGCTCGTGCTCAATAAAGCCTCATCCTGTACCTCTGCTTCTGAAAGAAAGGTTCCTCCAGCTCCACAGAGAATCATTTAGGCTGGACAAGACCTTTAAGGTCACTAAGTCCAACCATTAACCCAGCAGTGCCAAGTCCACCACTAAACCATGTCCCTGAGTGCCATTTCTCAGCTTTTGATGTTACTTCAATGTTTTCTCCTCTAATTTAGGAACGATTCCCTTCCTGAGTGTCTAACTCCATTTTATGTACCCTGAAAGCCTCAGACAGAGAGCTCCAGCCTGTATTTGTGTTTCCCTTTTCCACCTGTGTTTATTCTTTAAACACTCATGGCTTGGGTTTAATGGTGCTTTTACTCCTGTGCCTTTTGTGGCCAGTGTGGCAAAGGGAAGCCAAGGTCAGTGCAAGGCCCCTGAGCCCAGCTCACTGAAACATTTTCCTGTCTCAGCCCAGCTCACTGAAACATTTTCCTGTCTCAGCCCAGCCAGGAGGGACCTGGTGAGCAATGGAAACACACAAAACAAAGTCACTGCTTGTCCTTCTCTCCCACACTGTCAACAGCCAGTGGGGTAAAAGCTGCCTCTGCTGTGATGTTTTACACTGGATTTTCCCTCTGATTTATCCCACAGACGTACAGCAGGCAGGCTGGGCAGAGCTGTTCCAGCAAAACAAAAGCACAGGCAGCAGAACACCAGGAAAGGCTGGGAGAATTGGGATTGTTCAGCCTGGAAAAGAGAAGGCTCTGGGGAGACCTCATTGGGGCCTTCCAGTACCCGAAGGAGCTACAAGAAAAACAGAGATTCTTTACAAGGGCACAGAGTGACAGGACACGGGGAAGGGCTTCAGAGTGAAACAGAGTAGGGTTAGGTGGGATATTGGGAAGGAATGAGATAGTGATAGGACAAAGGGGAATGAACGGCTTCGGACTTAAAGAGGGGAAATTGAGGTTAGACATACAGGAGAAATTGTTCCCTGGGAGGGTGGGGAGGCCCTGGCACAGGGTGCCCAGAGAAGCTGTGGCTGCCCCTGGATCCCTGGCAGTGCCCAAGGCCAGGCTGGATGGGGTTGGAGCACCCTGGGACAGTGGAAGGTGTCCCTGCCCATGGCAGGGGTGGCACTGGATGGGATTTAAGGTCCCAAACCATTCCAGGATTCTAAGGTTTAAGCGCTGCTCCACTCGCAGGAGAACTCTTCTCACGGGACTTGTGAAGCACCAGCTGAAAAACCCAAACAGAAAGAGGAATCCAGGCGAAGGCCAGGATGGAATAAAAAGCAGGAAGCAATAAAAGCACTCAGGCACCCTCAGCCACGGCTCTCCAGCAATGTGACCTTGGGAAGAGGCTGATTCCCCTAATTAGGCTGTGCTGTGTGGTGCTGGCAGAGCCGGGCCCAGCAAAGCTCTAAGGATAATCAGAAATGACCCACAGCAAAAGGCCATCAAAGTGCCAATGATTCCTGCATCAAGCCCATAACTTATGGCTCAATTGCCACAGCTTTTCTAAAAAGGGCAGCCAGTCTTGGATTAACGATTTCAAAGATGACAAATCCACCATAGCCTTTGATATGTTGTTCCAATGCTTAATTGCTCTCGCTGTCAAATAATTAAATGCATTATGCTTTTGCAACTAAATTAAAAAGCCCTGTCTCATCAGAACCTCTCGCTCCCAGGAGATACTTATGGACTATGACCAACTTCTTTGTTTTTTAAACTTTCTCCTCAATAATTTTAATAGAATGAGCAAATTAAGGGCCCATAGGATCATTTTCTGGACCTTGGAGCACTCCTGAGTCTGCTCCCAGTTGTTCTACCCCTTAAAAAATGCACGTCAGGAGTGCAGGGCACAGTATGCCAAGAATAGTCTCAACAATACTATTTATACCTCTTAAAAGTTCTGAGTTTATAGATCTAAAGGTTAACAGTAACTCTGGGCTACAAAATTATTCCGAGAATTCCCAAGTCCCCTGAAATATCCAATGCTTTCCATTTCTAACTTAAAATTAGAAGAATGAGCTTGGGACAGGCAGATCTGACACAAGTGTAAACAAGGGCTGCACTTTGTGTCCTTTAAGTGCAGGTTTTTACAACTTGTCTCTGATAAAAGGTGCTGTTACTCCAAAAACATCAGGAATTCACATTCAGGCCATGACAGGCTGTTTGGAAGAATACAATCCAATTTTTAAATTAAAAAGTAGTATCTTATTAGCTCGGGGTTTTTCTCTCCCTCTGTAATTACAACACGGAAATAAATTTAAAATCTTCTGCTTGACAACTGCTAAATGTGACTTTTTCATGGCAATTCTGCTAAAAGTTGGGGGTTTTTTTAAACAAATTAAGTCTTGTGAGTTAAATATTTACTTGGAAGCACGTGCAGCAATGGTAAAGAACAAGAATTCCCAGAAAGGGGCGAAGAGATCTCTCATGTGTATAAAAATATTACATCTAAGGATTGTAATAAAAAGGATTTTTAAGCACCCAGAGTCAGTTCTCTCACCACCTTTCCTGGTTCTCAGCTACATAGAGCAGTTACATCTTTGCTGTTCTGATTAACCAGGGTTTATCCACAGTTTGAGAGGAGTACTGAGAGCAGAATCCCATGCAAAGGAAACTCCAGGATGCAGTTTGAGCTCCCTGTGGGCACGTGCTGTCCTAATCCCCACACGTGTGGGCCACTGGAGGCCAAGAAAGGACTACAAATGAGAGAGAAAAAGAAACTGCAACACCAACATCTTCATTTCTTAGACCTTCTCACGTGGTATCAGCTCATCCTCTGCAAAAGTCCGTGAAGTCACAATTTTACGTTGGGAATAGTGAAGAAGGTGGGCAGATATTCCAACATTTCTGGCCATGCTTGTGCCTGGAAACAGCAAAAATGGGAGCACCACTATGTCCAACCCCATTGTGAGAAACACAGCCAAGAAATCTGCTTAGATTGGGGCAAGAACACAATATTTGATGTGTTTACAAAAATTAAACTCAGGTGCTGTCTAAATTCAATGGGATCGACCACGTTTGTATTATTGGCACAGAAGTTCCCAACAGCAGCAGGGAGAAGTTATTAAAAATGGCAAAAGATAGGATATCCTCAGTTGTTTGGTTTTTTCCTGAAAGCAAAACTCCAGAACAAACCAACCTCAGCAATGAACCCCTGTGACATCTCCATAACCCCCACATGGCATTTTTCCCCATTCCCAGCACCCAAAGGGATTTTCCATTCCCAGAACCAGCAGGCTGGGAGAGAAACCTGGTGGAAGAACCCAGGCACAGGTCCTGCCTGGGAGCAGGGCAGCTCTGAGAGCTCTGCAGAAGGGCTCCTGATGCCCAAAACCACCTCAGGCTTGGATTATGCACTCCCTTATTCCTCTTTTTTGCAGGACTTTCACCTCCAGCACAGAAGGAGCTGCAAACCAGAGCCAACTGGGCAGGAGGGAGCTGACGAGCTGACCACTGGGAACAGGGAGCAGCTCTGCCTCTCCATCCATCAGGCACAACAGGGGCAGGAGATTTGTACCAAGGAGCTGCCTTTGAAGAGCACAAAGCAGCAGCTCCCAGGGGGATCTGCCTCTAACAACTGGTGAGTGGTGGTTAAGCAAGAAATATCAGTTCTGCTATAAAAAATTGATCACAAGCAGATGATAGTGCCTGTAGGAGCTGTGGTGGTGCTGCTCTGCCTTTGGCTCTGCTGCTGCAGGATTGTGGTTGTTCACTGCTGAATTTCAGGAGCCTGATCAAGCCTTAGCTTGGAGCAACAAACCTGCAAGGCTTTGGTTTTAGTCTAGATCAGCCCAGCTGTGAGGCTGATCCACCTTTCATCTGCTGATTAACACGTGCCCATTAGAGGGGGGATTCCACTGAGACTCAATTGCAATTGCACTGATTTGAGTGCAGTCACATATCTCTACAAAATCATGATTTAGGCAGCCAGGTAGACTGAGCTTAAGTGTGGATGATGCCCCAAACCTGCAATCAATGTGTTTCTGAAGTAGAGCACCCAGGGGTGTGGATCTCATCCCTGTCCCCTCCTGCCCCAAGCAGCTCCAAGGCAAGGGAGTGTCACACATCAGTCAAAACGAAACAGGGCAGCCCAGGCCAGATGTGAGAGCAGGGCTCCTGACAGAAATAAACCCCTCTGCTGGGGCCAGGGCCGTTATTTCTGTGGGCTGTGGTCAGAGCTGGGGCAGCACCTCCAGCCAGCACCAGCACAACCAGTTAAACATCAAATTAAATGTACTGCACAACAGCCCTCATTCTCACTTCCCTCTGCAGCAACCCCTCTGTGTGAGCAGCCCAATGGCAGCGTTGTCACTCCTGAAGGAGATTTCCCATCAGGGAAGATGGGGAAGGGTCTGGAGGGGCCCTGAGGAGCAGCTGAGGGCACTGGGATCGTTCAGCTGGAGCAGCCTGAGGGCAGAGCTCCCCGGGGGCTGCAGCTCCTCCCGAGGGGCAGCTCCCATCTCTGCTCCCTGGGACAGGGACAGCACCCAGGGAACGGCTGGAGCTGGGCCAGGGCAGGCTCAGGCTGAGAGCAGGGAAAGGTTCTTCCCCAGAGGGTGCTGGGCACTGCCCAGGCTCCCCAGGGAATGGGCACGGCCCCGAGGCTGCCAGAGCTCCAGGAGCGTTTGGGCAGCGCTGCCAGGGATGCCCAGGGTGGGATTTTGGGGTGTCTGGGCAGGGCTGGGGTTGGACTGGATGATCCTGTGGGTCCCTTCCAGCTCCAGGATATTCTCACGTGGTATCAGCTCATCCTCTGCTAAAGACTGTAAAGTCACAATTTCATGTTGGGAATAGTGAAGATGGTGGGCAGATATTCCAACACTTCCAGCAATGCTTGTGCCTGGAAACAGCAAAAATGGGAGCACCACTATGTCCAACCCCATTGTGAGAAACACAGCCAAGAAAACTGCTTAGATTTCTTCGGTGACATGTAACTCTGCCAAGCTAACACACACAGACCCCACATTTCCAGTCCAGTGGATCACACCCAGATACCCCCCTGGAGAGGGTCCTGGATGCACCTTCTATGTCCTCCCCAAGGACACAACATCCTCATTATCATCACCCCCATCATCATCACCCCCATCATCATCACCCCCATCAGGCCCTGCCCTTTTGCTTTATGTTTCCTGCACATGGGAGGGTCAGAGCTGAGCAATCCCAGACCCCTGCAATCCCCTGGTGCCACCTGCCTGGCCCCAAGAGATGGGCACAGGGTGTTCTCAGCCCACAGAGCAGCCCCAGCCCAGCTGAGCACAGCAGCACCTGTGTGCACACACCAAGAAGGCAGTTTAAAAGCTCTGGGATCAGGAATTTCAAGGAATAGTTTGATGAATATTGGTAGAAAGACCAACATCAGCAAACCATCTCCTGCTCCAAGCTCTTCCTCCCAGCCCACATTGTCTCCCCCAGTTAACCTGGTACCTGGCATTTTGGTCAATCAGGCCAAAACACTCATTTAAAGGATTTTTGCACTATTTCCTGACCCAGTCCTCAGCACAGCATAAAAAAATACAGAGAGATACACCCCCCCAAACTGCAGCCTCGTGGTCACCAAGGAAAGGGAGCACAACCTGGGATTCCCAATTCAGACACCTCCTCCTGTCTCCAAAAGGGAACTCTGGGATGCTCTCACTCCCTTTATCATCCTTTATCCCTCATGTTTCCCTGATGTTAAGCTCAGAACTGTGGTTCCCAAGCAGGAGGAGCCTTCTCCAAACACAGGACACACACAGACACACACCTGCCTTTCAGTCAGTGGCCCTGGAAACTTTTGGGCTCTTAACAGGGTTGTAAAATGGATTAGGAGTGAAAGAAACCTTCCTCCAAAAGGTGCAATGCTTGTGTGACTCTATTCAAAAGATGCTGCCAACAACTCTGCTGAGGTCTCTGCTCAAAAACCACCTTAACATGCGACAACATCAATTAAAATTGTCACCTGTTTCAGATTCAGCTTCGATCCCAATTCAGGAAGCAACTCCTAAACAGAGAGAAAGCTCGTTAAATTGGTGAGAAAATTCTCTTCTTCCTTTCAGAGACCAATTCACATGTGCAGGAAAAGGCTACCAAGGTCCCCTGGCAGCTATTGGATTACAGAAAACAATTTTTTGGCCCCAGTGGGTTTCTGCAGGAGCCGGGGGGAACAAATGTTCACACTTTGCAGGCAGCAAAATACCTTCCTCCCCTCCTCCTCCCAGGCAGAACAGCTCTGCAAGAACAGTTTCACCAAGAAAACAACAATGCCCTAAAAAATATCAGCCAAGCAAACTTATGCTGTAATATCAGCTTCTGGGTGTTTTCCACAATTTATTTCCTGGGATACAGCACCTGATTTCGTGGTGGTTTTGAAGGGGAGAGGTGTGAAGGTTGGTGCAGGAAAAGCTCCTGAGCTGCTGGGCTGAGGAGCCTCCTCTAAGCAGCTCAACAAAGGACTAACTGGGACAGAAAAATGACAACCAGCAAGGGCTCTGCTGCTCCAAAGAAAATAGCATGTCAATTCCAGAGACAATGGGGAAAAACGAGGTAGTAATTATCAGGAAGGCTGAACACAACAGATGTTTTATTGTCCTGCAGAACCGAGATCAAATCTTGGGTTCCCATTCAGCTGCAGAGGCTTGAGCGGAGAACATGGGAACAGCCTCTTCTCACCACCCTTCCTGGGAATGTTGCTTCTCTCCCTATTTTAAGCCCAAGGCAAATGGCCAGAGGAGCTGAGGACAGGCCCTGTACTTTCTAGAGAAGCCCAACAAGTGCAGGCTTTGGGTTTTTGAAGCTGCTTTTGTGATGTGAGCAAATAAGGATCAGCAGCACCATCCCAGAGCTCCCAGAGCTCCCCAACGCCACACGCCACTTCCCAGACACAAACCTTGAAGCCCAAGGGGCTGAATATAAATATTCTTCTGATGTATCATAAAATATGAATGAGGAAAACACTCCCTCCTAACCTAGCAGTCGCCTTTTAGGAGGGAATTGCCTCTTTCAATTGCTCAGCCCCACGGGATCTCTGTGTGTTAAATTCCACAGGGGGCTGGGGGTTTGCCCGGCCTAATTCCAGTGCACAACTGGGGGCTGGAGGCAGTTTGGGCTGCAAAGCCTTCCTTGGGTGAGAAATATCCTGATTTATGGGAGATTTATGGCAGCTGGGCTTCCCTGTGAGAGCCAGGAAGCACAGAAGGGGTGAGAGCAGAGAATTCAGATGCAGCCAGGGGAAGGCAGAGGGGAAGTGAGGCGTGGGGGAGGCTGTCTGGGAATCCTGGCAGGCAGGGGTGGTTCTGTGCCCACCTGGTGCCCACAGGTTGGTGATCTTGCTGTGCTCTTTGGACTCCCAGCTGCTTCTGGAGGCCACAGCCAAGGGACCTTCCCCCAGCTGGGGCTGGCAAGGTGCCACCCCTCTCTTTTCCCTTTTTTCCTCTCTCTCTCCCTGCTCCAGACCACGGGGACTCACAGCTTGGAGCCCTTCACCCCACACCACTGCTGTGCTGAGATGTGGGGGACAGCTGAGGGCCACTCTGGATCTGCTGGGTCACAGCACCAGTGCATCCCACAGATCCTGACAAGGCTTCCACGCATTTCTGGGAATGACTCCCATGGCCAATCCTTCCCTTGACCCAAAGGCCAGTCTCCCTCTGCCCTCAGACACAGCTCAATGAGGGGCTCCAGCTCACTGGAGTCATATAAAGCAGCACAGGGATGAAAACCAACTGCCTGCAGTGGAGATCTGCCTGTTGCAGGATCTATTCCCTGCCTCTGGCAAAGAACCAAAAAATAACCAAACCTGTCCCATGACAAAGCAAGGCCCATTTCTGCCCTCCCCTCTGTGACATGAATGCACCAAACAACATCTCCTTGTGCCTCCTAAAAAAAAGCAGAGCTCTGCTTTGTTGAGTGATGGCAAATCCACCCCTCAGGATTCTGGAGAGAACCTTTGCCAACATGGAGAGAAATCATCACCTGGTTTAGCCCTATAATGATTCCTACAGCAATGCAATCGAGCTGCCTAACAGATCAGCTCCTTGACAGCTTCCAAGCTTAGGAGGAGCCTCAAGTTTACATGCTATGCTTAATTTGCTTTGGGTTGACCTTAGAAGAAATCTAATTTGTTTCACAAGCAGCTCTGGATGTCAGCAGAGGCTGATGAGCAATAGAGCCATAAGAGAAAGGCCATTTAGTGTCTCACATAGATCTGTTGGAGGAGGCAATTGATCAATTATATATTTAGAAACACACTGGGGACGGGAGCTGGTGGTGGCCATGTGATCATCTATTTTAACAACTCTGTCTGTAGGAAGAGAAAAAATTAAATAAATATAGATATTAAAAAAATAAAAAAAAAACCAATCCATTGCCAGTGGGCAAGCTCTGAATGGCACGTGCTGCCACGCAGCCAGGTATCCCTCACACCCCCAGAGAAAGCCCAGAGCAAGGCCAGCAGCAGCACTCTGTGCTGGGCAGGTACATTACCAGGCTGGGGGTGGGTTTAGGCATTGTCTTCCGTGCTCGGTGGACCTTGACTTCAGCGTTAGCAGCGGGGCCTTTTTTAGCATCCGTGTCCTTACTGCCCTCCCCGAGCTTGCCTGGCATCGTGCCTTGGAGCTGGGCAAAGGAGCCCACAGTCCTGCCTTTGCCCGCTCCTCCAGGCAGGGTTTTTGCAGCGTGGCCAGTGAGAGAAGCAAAGCTGGTAGTCCTTAGAGGCTGCTCCTGTGCCATCTGCTTGGTGAGGATATATCCATTGCTCCCCGTGACCGAGGTCTGTGTGAAGTCATTTGCTTTCAGGTGGTTTTGCTTCCCAGGCTCGCCGTCCCGCTCCGAAATGCCGTTCTCTGCTATCCTATTTAATTTAGTAGTAGAGTCCTGCTGGCTCACTTTCGTGTTGTCCTGAGTGTTTTTTGCCAGGTTTGGGTGGCCCCCACCCTCGCTGTGCTCACAGGAACCGTTGGTTTCACCGTCTACTGCCATTTTTGGTTCCCCCGCTTGCTTTTCTGTAGCGCTTTCATCTGCAGCCATGGCATTAAACCCTGGAGGGAGAGGGAGGAAGAGAGGAGAAAAGGGTCACAGGTGATACTGAAACTCCCAGGAGAAGGCACAGCTACTCACAGTGTAAGAGCAGCACCCTGCCTGATGTGGATCACAGAATCCCAGAATATTCAGGCTTGGGGAAGAGCTCCAAGATCATCCAGCCGTGGATCAACCACCACCACATCAAGTAAAACACAGCACTGAGTGTCAGGGTGTTCCCTCATCCACCTGCCCAGCCCTCCTGGATCCTCACACGGTGACATTTGGGGTGGGTGGCCCAGGGGACAGCAGTGCACTCACTCCCACTTGCCATTTATTCCCAACAGCGCATTTTTCAAGGTAAATATTATCTCTGCCTTTTCCAATAACTGCATTTATTGGGCCATATGTCAACAGCTTGCCTGGCAAACAAAACTCTGCCCCATCTCGCATCCGGATCTCTGGCAAAGCCCTTCCCAGAGGCAGACTGGCATGGAAAAGCTTTGCTGGTAGGGCTGTCCCAGGGAGCTTTTGTGGCACAGACACAGCCCAATGTCCACACCAGGGCTCTGCTCCCAGGGAACATCACAAGGAATAACTCCCTGGCTATCCCAGCTCTCCTGGGAACGTTGTTCAGTGGGAATTGGCTCTTTCAGCACGACAAAGCACGACAGGAACAGGGTTCATGGTGTCATTTCAAAGGTAATGGCAGGAGTAAACACAGGAGTGAAGCGTGGTAAACACATTTCTAGACTAAAATAATTCTGTGATTCAAACGCAGCAAGGCTTTCACAGCCTGACAAAGCTCATGCACAACAATCCCCATGTAAAACATTCCTTTTCCTTCCCTTCCAAACACTTCCCTGCTCCTCCATCAATGACTTTGGCCCATCAAAGATTTCAGATCCAAGCTGAAAAAAATCCGACTACGGATGTCATGTACTGGCAGGAAAGTTTCTGACATGACAAACCAGCAGCTCCCCAGGCAACCAGGAGTGATAACAATTCACTGGCACGCTCAGTGCAATGATTACATCAACCTGCTGTTAGGGATTCCTTGGCTTGTTTTCCTTCCAGAGACCAGACAGTTATGAAAAGCAACACAAGAAGTGCAGGGAGAGCTCTGTCAGAGCAGGGGGGATTGATTCAATCCAGCTCCCATCAGAGCAATTTTCACCTGCAGGATCCAAGGAGCCTGGAGTCACACTGGAGGAACAGCCAGGCCACTGGGTATCAGCACCTCATCTCACACTGCCCTTGAAGCACAAAAAGGTGAGGAAAACATTCTGAATCCCAGAATCAAGGTTGGAAAAGACCTCCAAGACCATTGAGTCCAACCTGTGACCAACCCCCACCTTGTGTGCCACCTCCAGGTGTTCCTTGGGCACCTCCAGGGATGGGCACTCCAAACCTCCCTGGGCAGCCCCTGCCAAGGCCTGAGCACCCTTTCCATGGGGAAATTCTTCCCAAAGAGCCTCCCCTGGCCCAGCCTGAGGCCGTTCCCTCTCCTCCTGTCCCTGTTCCCTGGGAGCAGAGCCCGACCCCCCCGGCTGCCCCCTCCTGTCAGGGAGTTGTGCAGAGCCACAGGGTCCCCCCTGAGCCTCCTTTGCTCCAGGCTGAGCCCCTTTCCCAGCTCCCTCAGCCTCTCCTGGGGCTCCAGCCCCCTCCCAGCCCCCTCAGCCTCTCCTGGTGCTCCAGNTGGGGCTCCAGCCCCTTCCCAGCTCCCTCAGCCTCTCCTGGTGCTCCAGCCCCTTCCCCAGCTCCCTCAGCTGCTGCTCACAGGACTCACAAATGTCCCTTCTGACCTTGCAAAAAGGCTAAAGCATGAAGGAGCACCAGGATCCTGGGATGCCAAGCCCAAGATCTGACTGTGCAAAGCCAAGCTCCAAGCACAGGCAGCTCCCAGGGAGGACACCCAGCACTGCTCTTCCCAAAACCCACCCAAATTCTCTTTCCATTTCCACGGGGAAAAAAAAATCTCTCCCCCTTTTTCTACCCTTTTTTAATGCATTTGTTTAGTCCATCTTAATTATGGAATCACACAATATCCTGAGATGGAAGGGACCCACAGGATCATCCAGTGCAGCTCCTGGCCGTGCACAGACACCCCAAAATCCCACCCTGGGCATCCCTGGCAGCGCTGCCCAAACGCTCCTGGAGCTCTGGCAGCCTCGGGGCCGTGCCCATTCCCTGGGGAGCCTGGGCAGTGCCCAGCACCCTCTGGGGGAAGAACCTTTCCCTGATATTTAGTATCTCCTTCCGACGGTGTTGACCTGAAAGATTTGGGTACAATTCCCGCCCAAACAGCCCTGGCAGCTCTAGAATCTAAAAGTGATGCATTCCAGTATCTCAAACAACCTTATTATTCCCTAAACTTCCTGGGTTCTGGTGCCCATCTGAGATTTAAAGGCATTTCCAGCAAACTGAAAGCCTTTGTAGGCCTAGTGGAGCATCCAATGGATACGTGGTCAGTGCTGAGCTCACACCAGGCTCTGCCCAGGGAGGTCTCAAAGCCCTGCTGCAGCATCTGACCCCTCCATCCTCATCCTGCCCATCAATTAAGAGGGGCACAGTCCCACTGATGCTCCTGATTTCCAGCTGAAAGCGAAGATGTTGGCACAAAGCATCTTCCCAGACGTATCCAAACCCTGAGGGGTCACTGTTCCCTGGGGATCAGCTCTGGCCATTTTTGCTGATGTGACACCTGCACTAAGGGATCCATTCCCCCTAATCCCAGAGAACCCAGCCTGGGATTGCCTCCCCCGTGGGCTCTGCTGGCTCTCAGAGAGAGCTCCAGAACATCCCAAAATCGCTCCCCAGTGCTCTCTGGAGCACAGAGAGGCACAAACCCCACCTGCAGGAGCAGTGACCAGGGTTCTCCAAGCAGGATTCAGTTACCACCTCCACCTGCTGCCTCTCACAGCACCCAGACCCCTGTGCACAGAAAGAGGCACAAGGGGTTGGTTTTGATAGCAACAACTCTGGGAGAAGATAAAGTGCTCCTTTTTTCACTGCTTTATTTAACTATTTGAAAAGCTGTGGGCAGAGGGAGCCACAACTATGCCTTTATTCTTTCAATTCTTGTTTCTCTTTCTGCATTCAGTGTCTTTAAAAGGCCATTTAAGCAATTATTGCAGCAAAGTCAGTGCCAGGGAAAAAAGAAAAAACCCCAACAGAAAATAAGCTCTCTAACCACAGCTGGAGGTTTCTAGAGCTCAGCTTTAGGCACCTGGCTGAATGAAGCCTTCAATATTTGTTGATTTAAATACTGTGCTCTCCCACCAGAGCAGTCAAATAACTTCAGTGGCTGACTATGAGATAAACTGAATAAGCAGAGGGCAAGAATTGCTCTACCTGCCATGAAGGCAACCAAAACAACGTGAATTAGAGCACTGCCCTGGGGAAAAAGTAACTGCATTACTCCAGAAAGCATTACAGGCTGTATGAAAAATCCATGAAGCTAAAATTAAAATCACACACACACGCACACACTTATTTCAGTTCTTGTGAAATGCAATCTGACTGCCTGTGGAAGTGGCATCAATCCCCTATAAACAGGCACCAGCCTTCCAAACCTGTGTGAGCAGAGATTTGATGAAACAGAGATGGAATTTCATAGCAGAGGCCAAGGATTGAACAGGAAAAGAAACTGTGTCCCCTTCCAGCTCCAACAAGTCTGAGACACCACAGGCAGAACCTTCCCTTTATCTGGGCAAAAATCCTCTCCATTCTCCCATTCCCTCTTCTGGCAGCACTAAAATCCATCAATAGTTGGGAATGGATTTGTTTTTTCTACACCCTGAGCTCCTGCACAGCTCTGGGCTCCTGCAAGAGGCACCACCCCATCACCCCAAATCTGAACATGTTTCACCATGTTTTGAACATGTTTTGAACATGTTTGAACATGAATTAAAGAGCTGCTCAAGGAGGATCAGTTAATGTCAGGAGCTGCATCACTCGATTTTTGTGATGGTCTGGTTTTCCCAACCACAACCCCTGATCTGGTAAGAGAAAACAGGAATTGCCATGCCAGGCTTGGCCACAGCTCCATCCCCGTGTGCCAGGACACATCTGCAGCTCTGAGCTCAGCAAGCCCCAGGTTCACCGAGGGCACCTGCACAGCACTGCTGAATAGACAAAACTCCACGTATTTCACACCCTTGCTGAACTCTGGCCCACAGAATCAAGGTTGGAAAAGACCTTGAAAAGATGGGAACACAAACCAGAGCCAGCAGGAGCCTCACGATGACAATTCTGAATTCAACAGCCCACAGGAGCTCTTCAACAGCTCCAGACACCTTAAAGAAACACTTCTTCCTGACGTGACCTTTTCATCCCCCCCCCCTTTTTCATTCCCCCCAAAAAAAGCTTCACTGAAAACCTGCTAAAATCCTCGTTTCAAATACACCTCGTGGCAGTGAGTTCTCCCCTTGAAAACACTGCTCAGCAGCTTTTCTGCTCCTGTGCTGCAAGTGCAAGGGAATTACAAAACTAAACTTGGCATTTCTCTCAAACTTTGTGACTTTACAGCTCTCATCCCTTCTAAGTAGGCCAAAATGAGGTTTTCTCCGCATTCAGTTTTCTCTCCCACTCATTCACTGCTCTTTAATCTACGACCATCCTTTCTTTAATTAAAAAGAAATAAAAGGTACGAAGTTCTAGCCTGAATCCTTATTAATTAGAAGCATCCCAGTCTTTTCAAAACCCCTTTAGGCAATCCCAATACCAGATGCAGCAGGAAAAGCTTCTCCCACGGACCCCAACACTGCTCGAATGCCCATCCAAGCTTGGATTCATTTAAAACCCAGGTAACGTGCCCAAGAGATTTACTGGTGCTGTTTGAAGTTGATACCAACTTGGCACAAACTTCAGTAAAAGGTATTATTTAGGGGCTAGGTATGTTTTAGTAACACAAGGAATTTAAGACTCAGGAAGTTGGGCTATTCCATTATCCCTGTGACTCCACATGGCAAAGAACAGCCAATAATCAATTTAAATCCCTCCTCTGAATTAACAACCCCCTGAGAGCACTGCAGAGCTCCCAGCCCTGCCCAGGCTCAAGCAGAAGGGTCACGCCCAAGTTTCCTCCTCAGAACATCACAGTTCAAAATGGAATTAAAATCCCCCTGAAGAAAACAGACTCTGATGAGAGTAGGGGAGAAGCTGAGGCAGGATGAGACCACCTCATCTAATTTTAGGTGTTTAAAAGGCATCTCAGACTCCAAGGTGTCCTCCTAAGCCACTGCTGCAACCAAGGGAGAGAAGCCAACAGCTCAAAAGCAGCACAGGCTGACTTTGGACACCTTTGGACAAACTCACCCCTGCCTGGACCATGTCTAAGCAGAAACAAGCTGGATTAATTCAGAATTAGAATAACAACTTCAAAAAAAACCCCTAAATTAGGCAGAATTAAACCCACCTCTGCTCTCCCAGCCCAGACATCAGTTCCTCTTTGCTGTCTTTGCCTGCTGGGGTTTCCAGCCCTTTCAGCAGAGCCAGACCTGGCTCCAGTCCTGCCCTGGAGCTTGCCAGAGCTGGGTCCAGCCTGCCAAAACTTATCTGTGGGCAGAGGCTGTCTGACAGATGTGTTCCTGTCCCCAGCAGCCACCCTGGCCACAGCCAGAGGGGACACAATCATCTCTGCAGGGACCCAAGCACCCACCAGAAACTTCCCATCTGAGGCAGGCCAGGTATCAACTCCAAACTCTGTATTATTCTGACCATGCTCTGAAAAATGTAAAGGCTTAAATGAACTTTTAAAGTTTGGAGTTCGCTGCTCAGTGAGATAAAATAAGAAGAATATGCAAATGTTAGGAGCCTTTGTACTCCAGGCCAAACTGCAGCCACCAGGTCTGAGGGAAAAGGCAGAGAATAAGCAAAGAAACAGAAAACAAATGAACTGATTTGGGACTTTTACAGATTTTTCTGAGAATCTTGGTGCTGAGCACTGGTGGAGGCAAGACATTCTCTGCCCATGGGATTTTCCAGGCATTTGCAGAGCCCCCAGCTCAGAGCCCAGGCACAGCCAAGGGGCTTGAACTGCTAGAAGAGAAACGTTTAATCAAAGACAGGGCTTAAATGAACTTAGCTTAAATGAACTAAGCACAGACAGAGCTTAAAGGCAAAGCTCAGGATTTGGGAGTGCAGTCCAAGAAGTGCACACAGCTGGATTTATACACACACACATCTCACAGATGTTCTACCTTAAGCACTTTGCAGATCATCCTTAAAACACCACAGATCCCAGGGCCTTTGATGCAATACCCAACTGTCCTGCTGGATAAAAGTGAGCAGTGCACCTGCTTTTAATCCCTGTGTTACAGCACTTCCCTCCCCTCTTCCTCCTCTCAGCAAAAAGGCAAAATTGCCAAGCAGAGAAGAGCCCAGCTGCCATCAGGAGGATGAAGATGTTGGGGCTGAAACCCCACAGATCAGAGAGAGGTGGCAGCTGGAGACCGTGAATCCATTGGGAGGGAAAGCATCCCCTCCATCCCTGAAGGGGCCCTGAGCTGCCTGACCCAGGAAATGGCATCACTGCCCATTGGAACTGGATCATCTTTAAGGGCCCTTCCAACCCAAACCAGTCTGGGATTCTGGGATTGAAGCCAAAAAGCAGAATATTTTAAAGCCAAGAAATGCAGACAAATGTTTTCAGGCAAAAGTTCCTCTCTGGGGTGAGTTATTGATGGATTCTTCTTCCCCACAACCCCTTGTGAAGGTGTCCAGGTATTTCCAGACCACAGATGTCATTCCTCCCTGGAGCAGGTGACACAGGAACATGTCCAGGTGGGTTTGGGATGTCTCCAGAGAGGGAGACTCCACACCCTCCCTGGGCACCTGTTCCAGGGCTCTTTTTACCTTCCTCATGCTGATGTGGAACTTTTTGGGGTTCAGCTTATGGCCACTGCTCCTCGTCCTGTCACTGGCACCACTGAACAGAGCCTGGCACCATCCTCTGACACCCCTGGAGATATTTATGTGCATTAATCAGATCCCCTCTCAATCTTCTCTGCTAAGACCCAATCTTCTCTAACCAGACCCAGCTCCTGCAGTCTCCCCTCACATGAGAGATGCTCCAGACCCCTCATCACCTTTGTGCCTTCTGCTGGAGCCTCTCCAGCAGCTCCTTGTCTTTCTTGAACCATGGAGACCAGAATTGAACCCAAAACTCCAGATGGGGCCGAGCAGAAGGGAAGGATCATCTCCCCTGACCTGCTGGCCACACCAAAATGCCCTCCAGCATTCCCTCGGCCCTCCTGGCCCCCAGGACACACTTTGAACATGAACAGTTAAACTGGCTCATCAGTTTAATGACTCAGAGCAGGCTAACAGCCTCCAGGAAACTCATTCACCCCTTTGCCACAGGATGGGGTCACGGTGTCACAGCCACCCCGAGCCCAGCTGTGTCCAAGGGATGCTCCTGCTCCAGGGCTGCCAGCTCTGAGCACATTTCCTGAGCTGCCAGCATTCTTCCTGGAGCAAGAATCCCAAACCCAGGGGGTGCTTGGGTGCACAGCTGGGTGAACATCTCACACCCTGAAGCATCACTTTGCTCTGGCTGCCCTCCTGCTGTCAGCCTCAGCGGGGGCTCCCAGTGCCAAGTACCTGAGGAGAGCAGATTTAGTCCTTCCCTCCTTTCAAGCTGCCATCCCTGCACCTGGGAATGCAGAAGCTGCACTTCCCGTGCTCACAGCAGCTTCCTACCTGCAATAAGAGGGAGAAAAAGGGGGAAAAAAGGCCTCTCCAGGAGTTTAAACCCCTGACAGCCTCTTAAAGCAGGCTGAAGTTTATCTGACTGTGCAGGTCTCACCCAGCACCAGGCTCCAGCACCAGGCTCTTGTACAGCAGCTGCTTTGGGTGAAGGCTCAGAAACATTGGAGCTAATGGGGAACTTCACTCCCAACACCCATTCCTGCTCCTTCGTGCTGCTGCTTTACTGGAACTTCCCATCCTTGGGCTTGGGGAATCAGAAAAGCCGTGGTTTGCCTTGAAAGGTCAGGGGAGATGCAAAGCTGGGAGTGAAGCACATGAGGAGAGCTGAATTCACTTGCGATTCTTGCACAGAAACCACTTTGTAATAGTTTCTCTCTGAGTCAGACTAAAGACAATATGGCTTAATAAAAGCTTTTTTCCACTCATTTCCCATCTCCCTGCCCCCTTCCCCACCCTGTCAAAGGGAAATATGGACCTAAGCTCACACCCACATGTAAAACTGAACTGGAACATTTCCCACGGACAACAAAACAGCCTCATCCACAGCTTTTTTCTATCTGTGTTGAGCAATTTTACAGAGACAGGGACACTGAGCCTAGTGAGCAACTTCCACAGGCTGGGACTCACCCCCAGAACTGGAAACGAAAGTGCTGGAACACACAAAGAGCTTGTTCCTACAGATTTGTTACATTTAGAGTTCAATTATTTCTCTTTGTCGGGATGGAGGCAGAAGAGGACAGCCCAGGGGAAATACCCTGGGAACCACAGGGTATTTCTGCAACACCTCCCTCTCGAGGAAGAGAACACCACAACTGCTCACCCAAGGGCCTGCCACCCTCAGGATGTTCCCTGAGAGCTCCTACCCCAAACCAAACACCAACAACCCATCCCCAGCTGCTGAGATGTCCCAAAAGAAGGCTGACAGGCTGAAGACCACCAGGAAATGCCCACTGCCTCAAACCAGCACATTAATGAGGGCCACGATGGACAGGGCTGGAGCACCCTGGTCTGTGGAACGTGGCCCTGCCCATGGAAGGAGGTGGAATGAGATGAGCTTTAAGGTCTCTTCCAGCCCAAACCAGTCTGAGATTCTATGAAACCAGAGCAGGAGCCTTCCCTGCAACAGGAGATCTTCACAGAGATCTCCAGCATGATGATGTTCCTCCAGAGAGTACCCAGCTCACATTTAGGAGCCTCCTTTCCCTGGGAACAGAGCTGGACAATAAACTGGAGTGGTTGGAATTTCAGTGCTGGAGGCAGGCAGTGCTCACAGGCACCACTGCAGCTGACAGGCCTTGCTTGGGGTCAGACCCCTAAATATCAGTGACAGGCCTTGCTTAGGGTCAGACCCCTAAATATCAGTGACAGGCCTTGCTTAGGGTCAGACCTCTAAATATCAGTGACAGGCCTTGCTTAGGGTCAGACCTCTAAATATCAGTGACAGGCCTTGATTGGGGTCAGACCCTTAAATATCAGCCAAGGCTTCAAGCTACCTGCATTTCCTGTGCTGTCTTGTACTCAGGGAAAGCCCAAATTTGTACAGAGGTGTAACTGGTGCCAGGCCATTCAGAGGCACAGTTCTAACGGGGTCTGACCTGACCCCTCAGCATCAGCACCTTTCTGAGTCGGGGGGGGGAGTGAAAAGAGGGGAAAACACAGCATTTCACACTCAGCCTGTAGCCCAAACAGCACCTTTAGCCAGCCTCTGGATCTGCAGCTTCAAGCCTCTGGAGGTTTAGATGCCAGGTTTAATATTGGCAGGTTACCTGCCAGGGGGGTTTTCCCAAAGGGAACACAATCCAGAGCAGGTTCAGTCACACACTGCAGGCCATGGCTCCCATCAAACACATCCTCAGCAGCCCAAACCAAACCAGTCTGTGCCACTGACAAAGATATTAAACAGCACCATCCTCCTCACCAAAGGGAAATGACTGTTCAAGAAAACTTCAGGAGAGAAAGCTGAGACTTCAGGGTGCTTTTCCCTCCACACATCCCAGCTCCATCCCCGAGCCAGGAAACAGGGCTCAAAGAAACTGTTCCATGCCATCCTGCTGGAATGATTTCACATTCATGCAGCAGTCAAAAATGTGAACTCTGTGCCAGCACTAAACACTGTCATTAACAGGCTTTTTGGGATGTGAACCAATGTTCTGGGGGTGATGATGCTCCGAGGATCCCAGCTGGGAGCCAGGGCAGGGGGGACAATGCCCAACACTCCAGCACCCACACCATGGGCTGTGACACAGAGGGAGGACACATTCAGAACATTCCAGAAAAATGGAGACTGCCCAGCTCACATTTAGGAGCCTCCTTTCCCTGGGAACAGAGCTGGACAATAAACTGGAGTGGTTGGAATTTCAGCACCTTGTGGAGCCTCGATGCTGCTCCTGCACAGGGAGGGTTCCCAGCTCCCTCCTGACACAGCATTCGCTCCAAGTCAAAATCAGTCAGAAGGCACAGAAATGTCTCTTCCCACCCTCCTTTCGGATTTTTTACCTCCACAGACTCTTCACACCTTAAGATCAACTGAGAGCTACACAAACAAGCTTCACAGTCCTGAGCTGAGCAAGGCATGGGATCAAAGTGAGTCTCCCCCAGAGCAACACAACCTCCCACTGACGCCTCAGACACCTCAGACTTTGTCTCTGCTCTGCCCAGACCAGAGGTCCCTATGTCACCAGTGCTGGCAGCAGGATTCCTGTGCTCCCAGTTAATATCCAAGCACCTGACACAGCATTCAGTATTTCTGCCTCTTCTGGGCTTTACTTTCTAACTAGAGCAGCTTGACAAAACATTATGCTGGACAGAAAAGAAAGAAAAAGCAATGCTGTACTCACACACAGAGGAATTAAGTCCAAAATTTTGCTTCTAGATAAGAGTAGGGATTTCGATGGGGCCAGTTCAGTGCTTTCCTAATGCTCTATTATGGAAAGGAGAACAAAAATACACCAAATCCCTGAAGAGCTATGAGAAGTAACTAGTCCAGGAAAAATAAAACCATGGAAAGAAAGGAGGGAGTTGGGGGAAAGATAAAGGGTGGTGGGTTTTTTTTCCCTAATCCCACTGACACATTTATTAAGCCCTTAGATTTGTGTGCATGTAGCTCACAGACAACCCTGGAGGAAAAGACTTTGTCAAATGCACCTGTGCTGCATCCTGCACAGTAAAAGCTGCAGAACCCACACAGGAGCCACGAGGTGTGGGGTGTCTGACCCCTCCAGCCACCCTGCAGCCATTGGGGTTGCTCTGCAGCGACAGAGAAACCCACAGCAAAACAGAAAGTCAATATTCCTAGAGGGAGGAAAAGGTCAGCGTGGGGAGGGATCAGAGTTCAGCTAAAACCAGCCACACACAGGAAGTTCAAAGTAACTCCTGTGCGCTTCACACCAAAGCAAAGTGAAAATTAGATCTCCTTCTTCGGGGGAGTGGTGAGGGATGGACTGAAAAGCAAATCTGCATCTTCAGTGGAAGAGCCCTGCTGAGAACAAACCCAGGAGAAGGGAGCCTGTGTTTGTGGGGGCACACCTGAGGTGCTGGGGGGACTGAGCACATGCCTGAGCCCCCAGTTTGCTCCCCATCACGTGCCCACCTCAGGAGCCAGCTCTGACCCTCGAGCAGGGCAGGTGCTCACCTTCCTCTTTGTTGTTGGTGATGTCTTTCAGCAGCTCAGTCTTCATGCAGCCGTCTTTCCTTGGCTCTCCCTTACTCAGCACTGCTCGCTATGGGAAGGGGAAGAAAAAACAGCGATGTCAGGGTTGAGCTCAGTGCTCAGACACACACGTTGCATTCAAAAGAAAAGACAATCATGGACACATCCTGTTTACAGCACGGCCAAACCTCCCTGTGCAAAATAAGGCTGCCAGGAAGCTGCCACCGAGGCACAGGTCACAGATAAAACACGGTGAGGCTGGCCCCAGCTGACAGCCCCAGGAGCACAGGGGCTCCGGGCTGTGCCCAGGGCTGGCACCTCCCAGCTCCGCCTTGGATGCAGCCAGACAGATCTTCCCAGAGCAACGTGCCTGGGAATCCAGCTGAGTCCGTCCCTCTGTGTGAAAGGCATCTCCAAGAGCTGACTCTGACTCCCCCAAAACTTTTTAGGCTTTGGGTGGGGGAGGCAGATCTATCAGACTTCTCACTACAACCTCATTTATCAGCATTTCCAGCCCATGTGCTTTTGGTGGCTCAGTTGGGTTTTTTTTGCAGCTCATTCAAAGGAACATCCAAAATGCAAACCATCAGTCAGCTACAGCTAACTCCTCATTCATAACACCCATGTTTATTAAAGTTAATGAGCTCTATTTTTAATTCTATAGAAAGCAATTTTTCTTTTTCCTCCTCTTTTTTTAAAAAAAAAATTTATGTAAAAAGGGAACACCTGCTCATCTCCTCTGCCTTTCACACGCCTGGCACCACATTGTTAGCTCAGGTTTGCAGCCTTAATACCTTCTCTTTCTCTTTCTATTTTGAAAAAAAAAACCAAAACCAAACAACTACCAAAATAAACCAGAAGGAAAAAGGTATTTTTAAAAAAATAAACCAGAAGGGGTCTTGCCACAGCTGTGTTTAAGGAGAGCACTGGTGTGGAGCAGAGATGGGGAGTGCCCCGCAGAGCTGGAGGTCAGTGCTGGGTTCTGCCGGCACAAGAATAAGCCCAGGTCAAGCCAACTGCTGTAGGCCAGCCCGGGGAGCAGATGGTGCCTGCAGCCATGCAAATCACAAGGTTTAAAGCGAACTGGGTGATAAAGAAAGAAAAACAACCTGCCCACCTCCCTTCCAGCAAGTGAGGGGGATGAGACACGCACTGAGCCTGGCGTGGCAGCTCCCAAAGCTTCCCCCAGCAGCTCGCCCGTGCCCAGGTGGGATTGTCCAGAGCTGGCAGGGGAGAAGGGCTTTGGTGCTGCTGCTGCTGCTGTCACCAGCCACCGTGCCAGCTTGGTGAACTCAGTGCCTTGCCCTGTGCTGGCAGAGCAGCCCCCAGCCCCACACAGGGCTCATCCAGCCCCAGATCCCTGCGGGATCGCCCTGTCCTGTGCCCAGATGCCACCACGGCAAGGAGACACACGCCAAGGGAAGGAGGGAGACAGATTCCTGGGAAAGCCTCCACCACCTGCCAGGCCCAGAGCTAAGGGCACATCAAGGATGGCTCCTGCAGCACAGGACAGAGGCTGTGGGTGGCTGCCTGTCCCTGCCTGTCCCCAGCTTGCCCCGAGCACAATCAGACACAAACCCAGCCACATCTCAGTGCTCTCAGCACCAAGAACTTGTGTTCCAAGCACAGCACCTTCACATCTCCCATCACAGACCAAAAAGCTACTGTGAGCATCAGAAAGCTCAGCTCAGCCCAGCCTGACACAGAACCTACCTCCAGCAGACACTGGCCAACAGCTTCCATTGAGAAATGATCATAAAACACAGCCCAAAGTCTGAGCATAGAGCAGCTGTTTCATTTATTTATTTGCTGAGCCAGTAATATATATCCTTGCTGCAAACACGAGCTTGTAAACCCTACCTCTCCTCTAGCCAGACCTCTTGTAAACTGGGAATAACCTCGGTTTTTCTCATGGATTATCCTGCTGCAAGGCTGGTGCAAAGAGAGCTCAAAGTGCTCGAGGGCACCCCTGGCTCCCACCACAGCCAGGGGCACCCAGGCCCTCGCCACAGGCACCAGCAGCAAATAAAGAACCTCAGTCAGTCTAACAGGGACCAGTTTGTTTTCCCAACCTTTGTTGCAACAAGGAGAGGTCTTGATATTCCTGCTACTACACTGACTCATACAAGAAGCCCCAGGATTTCCAGGGGCCATTCTTAGCCATCTGAGCCTAAGTTTTTCTGTATTTTTGAAGCAGTACCCTCACTCCACACATCACCCACGCTTTCCCTTCCACAGAGGCGTTGCTGCTGCTCGCCCATGAAGAAAAGGCACCGCAGGAACCCTGGAGTCAAGCAGACCTTGACCACCCTCCCTGCTCCCTGCAGTCACCAGGAGCTCAGAGCTGCCTGCCCAGCTCTCAAAGCAGAATTCCCAACTCCAAGCGAGAAACCATCACTTTTGTCCTTTAAGAGTACAAAAGCTGGGTGCCAAGGCAAGGCTGGCCGAGGTGGCATCTCACAGGCTCTCCTCCTTCCTATCCCAGAGACAAACCAGAGGTGACAACGTTACAACTTCCCAACAAAAACTCGGCATCGAGGTAGAAAATAAGATAATAATTAAAAACTGAAACAAAACAAAAAGCCAACTGTGAATTTTGAAGCATTTCGATCAGAAGGAAGCTACAGGAAACCCCTGCCAAGCGCTCGAAGCCTCATCCCCCCAGGCCAGCGCTCTCCCGTCCTTGCTCCATCAGCACCCGGCAGATGCGCCCAGCACCGAGGGGCACCCACGGGGCACCCAGCACCATCCATCCCCACCCAGCTCCACCCAGCCAACTTAGCACCAACTTCACCGCCAGTGTCAATACCTCCAGCTTTTGTATGTGTGTGTGTGTGTGTGTGTGTGTTGGATTTTTTTTTTGCCCTCCCCTCCCTTAAATCCAGAGCAAACTTCCCTTTCTGCTCACCCTCCCCATGCCCCATCCGTCCGCTCCCGATTGGCAGGGAAATCCTATACCCACCCTCCCCGCCGAGAAATGTCTGCTCTTGCAGCAGTCCCAACAAAGCCAACTGCCAAGCACACGCTGCTTCACAATAAAAGTCTCACTCGCTCCATTTATTTTTTTCCTCCTTCTCCCCTTTCCCGCAGCCGTCTGCCTCCATTCCCTCGCCCACCCCAGACTGATTATTAACCATCCGTGGCTGGAGAACCTCCATAAAGAGCACACACACCACCAGCCACCAAGCGTTCTTGCCCCCCCCCTTCCCAACCCTTAATTTTTTTAGGTTTCCAAGGGTAGNTTTCCAAGGGTAGGAAAAACTAGTGCATCTGAAGAAAGACTGATTGGGTCTTTGAAAGGGCTTTAAGAGCCATGAGGAGCCAAGCAGAGGAGCTACTGCTGGTTTAGCTTTTTCCTCTCTGCCTCTGTTTACAAGAAAACAAGCTTCCTCTCCTCCATGAGGTCTTTGGAGGGGATGGAAGACAGGTCAGACCGGCCAAGGAAAGGCTCTGCAGCATTTCCAAACAGATGATGACTACAAACTACAGTGGTGCCTTTAAAACAACAAAAAAAAAA
>VWZT01014368.1:39227-84237 GCA_013397055.1 Pachycephala philippinensis
AAAAAAAAAGAGAGACGGGAGGAAGTCACCCCAAAATAAAAAGGATTGTTTCTTCCTGGTGAAATATTGTTGGCTCTGGCCTCCACCCAAGTGAGCCATAGGCAGAGGCTGTCAAAAGAGACCCAGTGAGGAGGTGCCATGTGGCCACAGGCCCTCTCCTCCCTTCACCAGTTCAGTCTTCGAGCAGCTCGGACACCCCAAGCTTTGCTCCTTTTTCTTCTGAGAGCTACAAGCAGGGAGGGCTCCTTGGAGAATTTTCCAGAAACTTCACACTTAAAAAGCACAAACAAACCCTAAAAACACCCAAAAAAAAAAAAAAACCCCAAAACCAAACCAACCCCAACAAAGCCTCCCCACCCCAGGAGACAAACGAAAGGCACGAGGGAGAGGGAACAAAGCCCGAGGTTTGCCGGGGTGATGCTGGGTGCTGAGACCCCCCTGAGCCCCCGGCACAGCCCCTGGAACACCCATCCCAGCGGGATGGAGCAGCCCAGCCCGCCTGCCCTCCACGGCCGAGCGCAGGGATATCCAAACAAATGAACAAATAACCCCGGCCATGCTTCCCCGGCCTCTGCTCCTCCTCTCCAAGGCTTCTCCTCGCCCGGCAGGACACAGCCTGCCCTGCCAGGGCCTCGCCAGGCACGGGAGGTGGACAGACCCTGCGGTACCTGCGGGCAGCTGTTGTCTTCTTCTGGTGAAGACTCCAAGAGTTGCATATTCCAGATCCTCATGAGCAGTGATTCAGTTTCTGCTCATGTGATAAAGCTCCCTCTACAGAGTGAGCATGCCCAGAAGAGCCCATTTCACTGCTCCCTCCACTGCAGCCATTTCACAGAGAACCTGCCGGCTCCAGGGCGTCCATTGGAGCGCGATTATCCCGGGCATCCCGGGGACGCACCGGTAATGCAGATCATCTGTCAACTTTCTGACAGGGCGCCAGGCCTCAAAACTGATCACTCGCCTGAAAAAAAGAGAAAGCTTTTTAAACCAGAGTGCTGTCTCGTGGCCTTCAAGAGTACCGCTTGCCCGTGGGAAAAGGAGAGGCAGGAGGGACACGGAGGGATGTGAGTGGCTTGGGGATGTCCCCGGGCTGATTTTGTTGTGCTTAGCAAAGCCCCCGACCTCTGAGAGCTGGGATGAAGGCACATGGGTTAAATTGATGCAGTGAGCAGTGTCCAAGACAGTGTCTTCGAGATCCGAGCTGCTGATCTGAAAGGGAGATCATTTTCACTTTGGGGATTAATAACCTGACCTGGTACAACTGGCTTTAAAAGGGTATCACAAACACAGCCATGGAAAAGCAGGGGGGGAATGGAATGAAGGGACATCTTCATGGATCCATCCTCATCCTCACCCTAATGAAGGGATAGTTCACTTCGAGGTGCAGGAGCTCTAAACTCAGCCTATGTCAATCCCTACTATACTGCTGGCCCAGCCAGCAAGATAACAGAAGGAATTTTAGCTTCAAAATAAAAGTAGTTTGTCTCTGTTCCACTCCACAATTAAGCATAAACTCTTGGCAACCTTCATATCTGCTCAGGCTCCCAGTAAAACTGCCAGAGCAGCTCGCAGGAACATCTGTAAGCAGAGTTCGGCTGGAAGGGATTCAAGGAAGACTGGCATTTATCGGAGGCAGGAGCAGGAGGCTGCTGGAGCCGGGTGTCAGGCTGGAGAACCTCCCCCCGAGCAGGGGGAGGGCGGCTGGCAACCTCGGGGAAGAGGCCAGAAGGAAGAGGAAACTCGGACATGGCCCCGTGGCACCACCCGCGTGCTCTTGGCCAAAGGAAAAACAGCTTTCCAACAGAGGAGAGCACAGCAGAGCGTCCTCCTTAAGAGAGAGGTCTCTTTAAGAGCAGAAACTAAAGTGAAGACGAGTGGAGTGTGATGTGTGACAGCGAGCTGGGGAGGGCAGGGAGCAGCCTGCACTGTAGGGAGGAAAAAGCCATCCAAAAATCCATGGGGAGGTTTGGAGGAGCCCGGGGATGGTGTTTGCCCTGTCCCAGCACCAGGCGAGGCCTCAGCACAGCACAGAGCCATGGCTGGAAACATCCACAAGCCACGTTTCCTCCAGTCCCAGCAGCTCTTTCACCAGGCACATTTGCAGAGCTGCAATAATTAAAGCAGCCAAGAGCTGCTACGGATCTCCCTCGGCTATGAGGATGTTGTTTTCCTCTCCACGCTCTGGAGAAGTTTCACTGCTAAACAGTTAAAACACACAAGGCTAAATCGAGATGATTGAAATTCATAGGCAAGGAGTATCTGAGGTGACAGTATAAAGAAAGGATCGCTCTTTCACCCACTGGGTTTTCGTTTGATGTGAATCTTAAGTTTTAATATACACAAAATGAGATTTTCCTGGCCTTTCTCTCAGTCGCTGAGAGGTGTAGAGGTAACTCATTTAAAGACAAATTCAAAAATCCCCAAACAAAAGCAACAAACCCCGGCTATGCAGACAGAAGTTGCATTATCCACCACATCAAAAGATTACTGTACTTCAAACCAAAGATGGCTTTAAAACAGTTGACGTGCTGCCCTTCCTTGCAGCATGAAATTACCAAGCTTTCATTAAAAGCCCAGAAATAGAAACGAAGATATTAACAAAGGCAGTGTCAATGATCCAGCACAGTCAACATTCCCTTTCCGAGATAAAATAACGCCGGGGAACGGCGGCACAGCCGCAGCCTCCCCACTGCATCTCCACACCAGACATGTTTTCACTGCTGAGGTTAAATATACACTGAGAGCAGATGCTACCAGAGCCGCTTTTCACATCTCATGGCCATCCCTGAAAGCACTAAACACTGGTTAGAAACAAAAAGGAAAAAGCAGAGCTCATCAGGGCACTGCAGCTGCTTCAACAACCAACTTGAGTAAAGCGATCAATCGGCGGCGTAGCAGCAGCTCTGCCACGGGGGATGCCTGGGTGGCAGCCAGTGAAACCTGACATTTATGGCATCCAAAAGGAGCAAGGAGCTTCCAGGGAACAGCCACTGGCTGTGGGAGAGGTGCCTCCTGCCCAGGACCCCCCTGTCCCCCCTTGGCAAGGGTTGGGTGCTGCACAGCAGCAGTCACAGACCCATCTCCAGAGGTTTTGCTGATGATGGAGGATGAGAACAGGCCCAAGACCCGTGAAGCTGTGCCCTTTATTTAACCCAAGTGCTCTCCAGCAGCTTTCCCACCACCCCCCTTTCCAAACATTCCTCACAGGGCCCTCAGATTACAGGGTGTTTTCACTCCACGGCTCTCCAGCCTCCCTTCTCTGATGGAAGGCTCAAACACCCCTTTCAGAAATCCCACGTTTTCAGGAGGAAGGGAGCAGCACAAACACCTCCCTTCACAAAGGACACCAGGTTCCTCAGGGCTCTTGCTTAATGACACCATTAAGTCCAGCATTTTCACAGCTCCCTTGCAGGGGAAGCCCAAGTGGGAGGCAAAGGGAGGTTTTTCTTTTTATAGGAAGAACAATATTTAGCTCTGCAAAATACAGAGGGTTTTCCTTACTTCCTTTTTTCCATCAGGCTCCTCTTCTTGCAGACCCTCCAGTTGATCAAATCTGATGCTCCCTTTCAGCCTCCTCAGAAGCAATCCCAAAAGCACAACGAGCTGAAGGGACTTTGGGTATGAGATGAGAGCATTTCTGCTGGAATCCTGATTGTTTCGGCAGTGCTACAAACCATTCTCCAGCTCCACCACAACCTATTCAAACGTTCCTTTTGCTCTTCAACCATTATATACAACATTTCTTAACCAGAACGTCCCAGGACACACTGGGTATCCGCAGTATCCTCCAATGGCCACCTCCAGACTCAGGTAACAGCTTTGGAAGAACAGGCAGTCAGACATTAATGCATCTTTTCGAATCACAGCTTTCCCTGCCTTTCCAAACCTGGTTTTTTTCCCCAAAGCTTCCAAGCCATCTCCCTTCCTCTCCCCTTTTCCCCAGCAGAGTTGGAAACTGTTTTTACTTAATAGGAAACAAGAAATGTTGCCTGGGATGCTGCATTGTACACACTAAAAAGGAAAAAAAAAAGGAAAAGAAAAAAGATCCTCTTGGACAGCAATTGAGATGTGAGCTCCCTGGGAGATGTTGCTATGTTTTGATAAGAATATGCGTTGAATATTTCATTTACAGGGCAATCCTAGAACTTTATTTAGCAGCATATTGGCCAGACAGCTGTAATTTAGAACATACTGTATTCCTAACAGTTCCCAATTATAAATTCCTTCAGCTTTAACTTACAGTAACCACAGCTCCTTCTATTTTGGAACTCTAAATCCACCATTTCTCCCCTTCATTCAGTTATGGCATATCAAGAGCTCCTACAGTACAAACACAGCCTTGCTGGAGAAGGCTCCTAAATCCAGCATTCTACCCCCAGCACAGCGAGCAGGCTCACACTTCCAGCACACTCATTGCTCCACAGACAAATGTTTTATTGGTTTATTTGGGGACAGTGGCCCCATTTGTCAGTGCAAAGCCATCCAGCAGCGCCCTGCCAGCAGCAGGCTGGGAAAATGGCTGTGCACATTCCATCCTCCTCCTGCTGCAGCAAGCGCTGGAGATCCTGCCAACGAGCCTCACGTGTTCAGCGTGGCCCTGTTCTTTGACCTCACACCTATTTTTTTTAAGGATTAAGGCACTGACATGAAAATAAGCAAGCTCTTCGCTGGAGGAGAATCAGTGCTCCACGAAGCCTTTGTGTCTCTCCCCAAATCGTGAGCTCCTGTGGAACAGCGCCCGTTGACGGCTCTCCCAGCCATCCTGCTGACTTTATCAAATTTCTGCAAGGAACAGAAGGAGCAGATGAACTCTGTAAAAACAAAGCTCCTGCCTCCATGCAAATATCCCCGGTTAAGAGGAGCGGAGAAATAGAGCGAGCATGATGTGTGTACGGAATTGGCTCCACAGACGCTGCTTCTCAGCAACTGCCATAAGGTGGCAGTGGGTCTTTAAGGCTACCTTACACCTTCCCACAGCACAATAGGAATTAGCACACCAGTGGGTTTCCAGCAGCTGAAACTGATTAAGTCCAATTTCCTCATCAAGGGAACCAGACCCTACATGAAAACTTGGGGCTGAGATCACCTCCACTGCCAGAGTCACACAAGGAGGAAAAGTCACTGGGGTGAATTCTGCAGAGCCATAAAGGCAGCCCCCATGTGAGCCAAAGAAAATCAACCCCTTTTCCCTCTCGCTGTACAATCACAGAGCTGTTTGTTTTACAGAAACGCTTCTCTTTGTGCATTCATCCAGCCATAAACAAGCTAGTGACCATTAAAGAGTAGGAGAAGTTCTGCCTGGCCAGCAAGCTGGGCTCCAGCAGGATTTTATGCAGGGAACATAAAAGCCAGCCCACTAAGCAAGCTGGTCACCAGCTCGGCACAGGGCTGAGGTAGCAAAACAGGCCCAGAAAGCTCCGAGGAAGAGTTGGGTTCACAACAAAGATGGAACCAGGCAATAAACAGGCAAGTTAGGTAATGAAGAGACTCATCATGCAGAACGCCCATCACCTGGGACACAGCAGTAAAATCAAATCTTTGCCAGTCACCCCCTGAACCGTGCTGTGAAAAGTGGCCAGAGTTGCCCTGAAGGAAGAGCTGATCTACCTCACAGCACACAGCCAGCCCGTGATCACAGAGATCTCTGTTCAGAAAGTCAAACGCAATAACCCTGCACCACCCAAGGATTCACAGTGCCCTGACAGAGCAAACCCCTCGCCTTACCTGTACCTAGAGCCGGGCCAGACAGGCCAGAGAGAGCTGACATCCCCCTGCTCCACACCAACCCAGAGCTCCCCTACACCTCGCTAACACGAGCATCCAGAGCCAATGTAAATGTTTTATTGGCACCTCACCACGCAGCATGCTTGTACAACAACTGGAGTCAATCGGCTCGTGCAGCACATACCTGCTGGTGCTTACACATTCCTTGTAAAAAGCTGGCAACCACGGGTGAAATCCAAGAGCCCAACCGAGCACAACTCGCGCTGCCTTTCCCCAAACCCACTCACCAACACATCAAACCCCTGCAAGAAGCACAGAAAAATCTCTCAGCCAAAGGAATAAACGTGCTCATTCCCTCCTCTCCATGCCGGTTTGGAGGACCTGATGTGGCAAGGTTTGTTTGCCATCACTGGAATGCAAAATAAGTCTGAAAGAGGGGAGTTTGAGTTTAACATTCTTTCACCCTCCCACAGTCCCAGACAGATCTGGGTTTAAGCTGCTCAGAGCAGCTCCGAGCCCTGCGAGGCTCCCCATTAATAATAATTAGCGCCCGAGCCCACGATGAGACGCAATCACGTGCCTGCCAATATGAAGGCTGAGCGCTGGCTGCAGCCCCTGCCTGCTGTCACCTCGTGTCACCACCCTGCCATTGCCCAGGTCCCTTCCTCACGCGGGCCCTCCAGCCAGCAAAGGTCAGTGCTCCAAACCCCTCCCCGCGGATCCGCAGGAAGCGTTTGAAGCCATCTCGTGTCAGTGGTTTAACTGCGCTGCTTTTGAATCAATTCCAACAGTTTTCACTCCATCCGGTCTCCTGGCTCCCCCAGCCCAGGGGCACGGCAAGGAACCGATGGATTTGCCCTACCTCCATCCCGGCTGCGGGTCCCTCCAGGTCCTGATTCCAGGCCTATCCCTCCTCCAGCCACAAATCCATCTCACTCCATGGGTGCAGCCTCCACCCCGGAGCATGCTCAGTACGGGCTGATCTTCAGCCATTTCAGAGCTTTAATGAAATGTAAGCATAAGGAAGTGTCATTAGCAAGGAAAAAAAAAAAAAAAAAAAAAGAGGGGGAAAAAAAAAAGGTGCAGGATTCATCCCGATCCGGCCAACCTTCCTCTTCCCATCCTCTTGTCAAGGAGGCGAAGCTCTCGCCGCAGGGATCGCAGGCATTTTTAGGCAGCAAGCATCTCGTTTTAGAACAAAAGCAAGGGAAATCCTGTCTCAGGCAAGCCTTGTGCAAAAGGAGCATTTCCCAGTGACACTCAAACCAGCCAATTTGTCACTCTGGGCCTTCCACAAATTACAATGTTTTCATGAAATGCCATTAATATTATTTTTTCCCTCAACGGGCTTCAAGCGAGGCTTTTAGCTGGCAATGCAAACAGTGCTTCTCAGCCATCTTAAAGCTAAACCTACCCCAGTCTACCCTGAGCTCCTTGAAGGTTATTTTAACTCCATTTGCAAGAAAGTTAAACAGCAGGATGAAAGAGGGGGAAAGAGACTGCAGTGTAACACATTTCATGCTATGCTTTCCTAAGGACCTGAATTTTAAGGGAGGTTTGTTTTTCACTCATCAGCCCTGAAATTCCTCCATCGCTGCCTTGTCCCCTCGATGCAGTAGGACTGTTTCAAGGAAGAATTAATAGAGGATTTTTTTTTAAATCCTTCCCAGGTTTTCAAACAACAAAATATAAAAGACACACAATGTTGGAGCGCACCTGGGGAATACAGCCCTGCATACTCTGAGTGATCTACACATGGAGCTTGACTAGTCCTTAAAAACTTGTATTTCCCCACATATCTTTCTCATGTCCTACAGATCCCTTCCAGCTCACTGAACTGCTCCAGAAAGCTGAGATAGTTGGTGCAAAAGTAAAGCTTTGCCAGGGCAAAAAGTGGTTATTCAATTCCAACAAAGTTGGAACATATATATCCTGTTCCTCACGTTGGGCCCAGGCCAAAACCAACTCTGGATGTTGAAATCCGTGAATTGTGTGCGCTCTGCCGAGCGACGTTCACTTCCCGTGGCACAGGAGCAGTGTCTGCTCCAGAGCTGGAGTTGGAGGAAAATTCAAAAATAAAACAAGTTACTTTATCAATGCAGCGTTTCAGGAAACACCAGGGTGGCAGCTGAACGCCAAACCAGCTTTTTTCCTGAACAAAACTTCCAAGGGAACCACAGCAGCGCTGAAGCCGTTCTGTACAACGCCACGAGCCAAGTTCAAGCCAAGATTTCCATCAGGCCCCAGCACATCTGTGCCAGACGCACTACGCAAACAACTCATGACGTTGTCCCCTCATCCCTTCCCTGATAAATTCAGCCCAGTCCTCAACACCAAGCCACAGCTTTTTAGCAAATTCTCTGGGACGGTGTCCGCCTCGGGAGCGCCAGGCAGCCTGGCACGCCAAGCGCTGGCGAGCTGCTTTTTACTGGAATATTTTTAGAGCACAAAACATTTGGTAAAGTGACCCAGGATAAACCACACTACTTCAGCATGCTGAGCTGCCCTCAGACCTCTCTTCCAGCTGAAGGATGTCACCTCAGGCTGTTTGGCCCCAGGCTGCCCCTTCCCAGGGACCTCCATCAGGGCCCTCTGTTCCCAGCGCAGGATCAATTCTCTCCACGCCATGCTGGGCAATCCCAGATCCCACCCAGCGCCTTCATTAAGCACAGATTGATAAACCCTGCCAACAAATTCTATTCCCATCCTCTGCCTTGCCTTGAAATTGGAGGTAGTTTAAAAATAATATTCAGACCATAAAATCCCGAGGCATGACTGCTGAATCGAGCGGTGTTTGCATCTCGCACAGCTCAAGCATGTCAAATTTGTTTCCTTGGAAACAAAGACCAATTTGCAAGCATTGCTTTCTTCCCTTTTTTTTTTATTTTATGTAACGAAGACATCCATACCTGCAGCTCTTGCTGATACAAAGGAATTAAAGCAGATTCACCCACCAACAGGGTTCATAAGAGAATTATTAATGTATTTCACTAATGAACCATTGGTTTGCTGCACTAAGGGAAAACCAGAGTTCATGACTATTTAAAGATCCTGTTTTCCTTCAATGGATGCACACTCGAGGCATGGCATTTTTATTGTTTCCTTCGGGACAGGTGGAGAAAAACCAGCAAAAACCAGAGTGATTTGCTTACCCTGGGCTAGGGATGGTGGCTCCAGTGGAGGAGCAATCTAAGAGGGAAATCCTGTCCTGCTCCTGCCACCTCTCTCCAAAGGACACACAGCTCAAACACACCTGCCTCCAACACAAGCTTAATAAAATAGAAAAGTGATAACATCTTGTCGATGTGTTTTGGCAGCTTTAAGCCCAACTTTTCCCCCAGACATGCAGCAGGGAAGTGGGAAGCCAGACTTTCTGTGCAGCCATAACTCTTCTCCCAGCCCCACTCCCACCAGATCCTCCCGGGCAAGGCAGTAAATCCTAAAGCAACGACACCCAGCCTCTCTGTGAGGGCATGAAACGGGAGGGAGGGCAAAAGTGTCAGAGCTGAGTTATCCACAGGCTCATTTACAAAGAGAGTCAGTGCCTCCACCCTCCAGAGCCTCTGTCAGGAGCTCAGCACCTCTCACAAATCCATCAGAGACGGCGTAGAATGGACACAGGAGAACAGCAAATAAAATTATGGCTCCTCAAACACGCCCTCCCCGAGGCCTGCTCAGCACAGAGATCGTTCCCAGCACGCCTGGGGTGCAATCTCTACCTGAGCAGGTGACCTTCACATCCAAGGGAACAGAGCCCCAAACTTCTCCTGTTCCTGTCGGGATCACGGACAGGAAAAAGCCACGGGAGCTGCACAAACAGGGGGTGACAGGAGCAAGAAAATCCTCCTTCCTCCACATAAGGGACAAAGCCTCGCCATTCCCTGCTCCTGGAGAATTCCAGAGTTGCTGCTGGAGCAAATGGCCAGCACTAAATCTGATGTGAACCTTGGATGCTTCACACTTCAGGCCTCGGCCTCCAACATTCCAGGTATTCCAAAGGGGTTCTGAGCTTGGCAAGGCCATTCTCCTCACAGAGCAGCCCTGCTCCCCTCTTCAACATGCCCACAGTAGGACCAATCACCTGCAGGGCAACCTGTAAACAAAAAGCACCAAAAAAACCCCAAACCCTGCAAATGTCCAGCACAACTCTCACAGGGTCTCACCCTCGAGCTTGAAAAATTAAATTTCTTTTCAGTACATTGACTTGAGGAGCACTCAGCACTACCAGCTCAAGGTTTCATTCCTGCTGCTGCCAAGGAATCCTGGAAGCAAATCCCCCAGACCACCAACAATGTGCACTCTTCACCAAGTATTGTAATTACTACATTTTATTCCAACCAATGCCACAGTCTGAAGGAGTTTTGGAGAATGTTGAATGAATTCTGGGGGAAGACCAAGAAAAGCAATCTAGTTCTTCCTGATCAAAAGCAGAGCAAATACTGAAAAAACATCTAAACATCACCAGGTAAAAAAGAACACGATAGATACATGGTGATGGTGATTTGCTTAGAGATATTGTAACAATAAAAATCATTAGGACTTTATAAAGCAACTAATAATAAGAGATGGGGATAGCAGGCAATATTAATGTATCCACTTTTGCAGATGGGAAAAATCAAGGTTTGCAGAATTAAGTGCCAAAAATTTCTGGAGTGGTCCTTCACACACAGAGCAGAGGAACAGGATACAGGAGGACTGGATGTGAAGTCATGCTCTGCTGCTTATTTACTGAGTCACCTCGACTGGCCAAGCTGGGCCAGCAAGAAATGTGTTTGAACAGCCCATATGGGATGAGTCAAATTTAAATTCCAGTGAAGTCTGAGCACTTCAAGCTCCCTTGAAAAAAAATCCTCCATTATTCAAAAGCAACCAGAAAACCCCAAACCACATAATGTACGTAACAAACACGTCAGTATTTTCTCCCTCTGCCTGATATTCCCTTAACCAACATGTTTTTGGAGGGGAGGGGAAATATTTATGCAGAACAGTGACCTTGCAATCACTGAGGAGCTCTTTATGCCCGCTGCCAAGTTTGAAAGTGGGTGGATGCCACGTGGGTGAATCTGTGACACCAGGACACAGGCCAGACTCATAAAAGGAGTCAAGACACATTGGAATCAACCAACAGGAGCAATACATTCCCAGAAGTTCCTTAGAAAGGTTTTGTCAGATAACTGGGCTGCAAATCAAAGCCCCTGGAGCAAGGGCACGAGCTCTGTTATGGGGTTTTAATGCAGATGCATGAAACACCTGGCAAAGGTTTGGGTGAAAAGATGGGACCAACCAAAAGGAAAGGTGGAAATCGAGGGAGATGACACCACTTCCTATCAATTTAACTGCTGGGGGTATTGGAGGGACGGTGAGCTGATGGATGCCGAGAGCCCCAGCTGTGTCTGGAGACCTCTGAACTCAGGCTGGAATTTGGGATGACACTCATGGGATTTATTTTAATGCCCAAAGCATTAAACCATCCTATTTGCTTGGGCTCCCAGAGCCACAACACCACAGCCTTGCTGTGTTCTGAAGGCCAGAGGCGAGGACATTCCGGGGAGCTCAAGGCTAAGACCGATGAGCTCATTGTGAGGCTTTCCCACAGGAAGGCTCTGTAGAACAAAAAAATAAATTTTAAATTGGGAGTCACACACTGATTTTGGGTGGCCAGTTCAGACAAAGTTTTTCAAATCTATTTTTAGAATCACAGAATGCCCTGAGCTCAAGGGATCCACCAGGATCCTCAATCCAGCTCCCAGCCCTGCCCAGACACCCCAAAATCCCACCCTGGGCATCCCTGGCAGTGCTGCCCAAACGCTCCTGGAGCTCTGGCAGCCTCGGGGCCGTGCCCATTCCCTGGGGAGCCTGGGCAGTGCCCAGCACCCTCTGGGGGAAGAACCTTTCCCTGATCTCCAGCCTAAACCTCCCCTGACACAGCTCCACACCATTCTTCAAGGAATTAATCTCCTTTTCATCTCCAATGGTCAGTACACTTGAAGATTAGCCAGTGGTTTCACATCAAAAATCAAACCACCATTTCAAAAATAACTTCCCTCCAATTCTCCCCCCTTTCCAGCCCCCTGTATAAAACCCATTCATTTGCCTCACAAGGAGGCACAGAGCTTCATTTTGTTAACATTTTAAACTGAAGGACTCAAAATACAGCGAAACACTAGGAAGAGAAAGCCAAACAAACCACAAAATGCTGCACTAACAAGCAGCTCTCAGAGCTGTGAACCAGAGGCTGGGAAAGATGAACCTTGCAGAACGTCTGCCCAGCAGCCCCTCTCCTCCTCTGCCCACAGCAAATAGAATCTGTTTGGGAAGCAAAGCAAGGGAAGGCAGGATTCTACCAGGGAAAAGTTCAGCACACTGAGAAAAAGACTATTTGCACTATTTTTATTATACATGAAACAGGAAAGGGCTGTGCAGGGCCCAGACTCTCCCTCCCAGTGCTGATCTGCTGAATTCAAATGTGCATCAAAATCTGATGGAGCTTTGGAAGCTTCTCCTCCACTGTCACACAGCCTCAGCCCAGAGTAAAAACAAACAGAAGTCGTTAGTTCTGGTTTGGTGATAATACCAAAAATAAAATAAAATATAGGCAGGCAATAAGGAAAAAAATAAATCCTGAGTATTTCTGTTCTGCAACAGGAAGCCAAATGCCAGCCTTGATCACTCCTGAGCTCCAGTTAAACAAACTCAAGGACTGCTGGAGTCAGCTTCCCTTCCTCCAGCAGTTTTGTCAGACATTAACTTGGTGGCTGAAAGCTCTGGAGTTTCAGGTGAAACTTTTCAGCAGCTGGATCATGACCTCAAAGGCAGGCCCAGAGCAGTGCACCAAGGCAATGGCTCTGCTGCAGCAGTGTTTTCATGCAAAAACCAAGAAAAACCAGCCAGAGGAGCAGAATATGGCCCTCCAAAAAAAGGATCTCCAGGATTCCCTGGCAGTGAGAGCTGAGGATGCACAGCCAGACCCCAGGAGCAGAGGGGGGATCCTCAGAGCATCACCACAGCACATTCCCCACACCCAGAATCTGCAGGGCGATCCTCCTCCAGACGCTGAGAGCGGAGCCCAGAGCTGCTGCATCACCTGGCAAACATCAGCCAGCTTTTATTGCCTCCTTGGTGTGCTCAGCCCTCGGGACAGATCTCGTGGGAGCTGTGGCTCTGCACTGGGAGAGCACTGGGAGGGAACTGGGAGAGCACTGGGAGAGCACCGGGAGAGCACTGGGAGAGCACTGAGAGGGCACTGGGAGAGCACTGGGAGGGCACTGGGAGAGCATCGAGGGAGCACTGGGAGAACACTGGGAGAGCATCGAGAGAGCACTGGGAGAGCACTGGGAGAACACTGGGAGAGCATCGAGGGAGCACTGGGAGAGCACTGGGAGAGCACCGGGAGGGCACTGGGAGAGCATCGAGGGAGCACTGGGAGGGCACTGGGAGGGCACTGGGAGAGCACTGGGAGAGCACTGGGAGGGCACTGGGAGGGCACTGGGAGGGCACTGGGAGGGCACTGGGAGAGCACTGGGAGGGCACTGGGAGGGCACTGGGAGAGCACTGGGAGAGCACTGGGAGAGCACTGGGAGAGCACCGGGAGCCGCAGGCACGGACGGGGCTTGCTCAGGACACTCCAGAACAATCCCACTCATGGGAAGCCTTCCAAACAGAAGTGCCCTCATTTAGGCTCAGGGATACAGTGTTTCAGAGCAGAAAACCCTGGGAGGAAGTCAAATCCTTCCCAATTTTTTCCCTGGAAGTGCACCCTGCCCCGTTCCTCTGCCCACGAGGGACTGGCAGTGCCAAGGGGACAGAGAGGGACCTTCCCAGCTCTCCTGTCCCCTCCTTCCTGGATCAGCTCTATCAGCAGGCACCTGAGATAAACTCAAATGCTTCTAAGCCGTGAACACAACATTCCCATGCCAGCAGCAGAATTGCTCCGTGCCATTTTTCCCTCCCTTAAGGAAGGAGGAGGGAAAGCTCCGCTCAGATCATGATAACACCACCAGCCAGGTGGATATAAAGGGAATATCCCTCAGGTAACTGCCACCACCACTGCAGTATTTCTGATATTCCCCTTTCCTGACGTGTGGAAAACCTGCAAGGCTGGATATTCACAGGTCAATATGCTGTGACCTGCCTGAAGCACCAGTATTATCTTTTTTCCTAAGTCCTTTTTAGAAGGAACAGAGTTAAGGATCAACTCTAAAGAAGCTCGAAGTGCCTGTCACTTCAAACTGCATCTAACACTCCTCTTCCTCTCCACACTGAAAAAAAGCAGCACAGAAAGTCCTGTAAAGCCCTGCACATCCCTCTGTGAATGTGAACATGCCCCATTCCCTGGGGGAATGAATAGATACCATAAATCAAAGTGTGACTTGAAAAACTCAATGCGAGGCCGCATCCACTGCAAGGCACAAGCAAAAAACCCACAAGTGCACACAAATCCTCCTGCAACAGCATCATCCGTACACAGCAGCCTAAACAAACGCCAGGTGTTTATACAGCAGCACTGACTCTGCAGGGAGGGAAGCACCAAGCCCAGGAATTCAAGGGATTCGTGTCCGTTTGTTTTTCCCAGGTTCTCACACCTCATTTCAGCCCCAGTAACGCTGCCGTGCTCTCAGCAGTTGACTTCACCTTCAGTCAGTCAGCTCGGGAAGAAGGAAGGTTGTTGCTTCAAAATCATTTTGTTTTAAAGAGCTACTTCCCCGTGGATCCAGCTGTGCTGATTTGCACAGCTGCCCTGCAACGAGATCCTTCCAGAATTAAGGTCAACTCAGCCTGTGTCTCATCGAAAAATTCATCAAATGTTTTGTCATGTGTTTTTCTAGAGGTGAAAGCCAAATTTTGCAGGAAGAACCAAAACTCCACCGAGCTCAGGACTTGCAGATTTACCAGGACACAAAATCTACCCCTGGGTGTTGGTGGGACCCTCCACGTGGTGCATTCCAGAGGCACAAAACCCAGCCCAAACTGGGATTGCTGCTGATTCCCTTCCCACTCCGGAGCTCTGCCTGCCCTCCCCAGAGCTCCCATTTGCTTTTGCAGAAGACATTTTCAGCAATGACCCCATTCCACTGTGCCTTCTACTTTCACTTGCTTTCTTCCATCATGAATCATTAACCATCCCCATTTATCATCAGATAGTTATATATATATATATATAGCTTGACTCTATATATATATATATAAAACCTTGCATATGCTTGAAATTAAAATAATAAAGAAAATTGCACCGAACTTCAGGGTTTGGAGGGTTTTTTTTTAAAAAAAACAAAGCTGCAAAACTATCCCACAGAAAAGTATGAACTTTATACTAAAAAGGGAAAGGCAAACCTGGCTGAATTTTGAGCCTACCAACTTTCCACCCTTTTGATGTCTGACAACAAAGAGGTGTGAATGCTATCAAGTCACACGCAGGTACAGGCAGAACCATCCTCCTCTGGGCTCATTTTGATGCAGCACAAGCTGCCATGCAATTCAAAAAGCCCCAAAACCAAAGACTTTAGCAAACCTGCCCATAAACCCCACTCCCCTCATTTTTAACTTTAAATGAGGGTTAAAAAGGAGCCAGTGTAGAACTGCTTTGGCAACGTGTCAGGTTTAAAATCAAACAGCTCCTCCTGCCCCATTAGAAACCCTCCCACAGGGATATTTTCTATATTCCATGGATCATGAACGTGTCCCAGGGCACAGGCAGAGTTCCATGGCTCCCTGTGCCACCCACTCCCACATTCCCAACTGCAAACTCCCTCCTTGGCTTGGCTGCATGAAAGCAGGAAGAAGGAGCTGCCTTACCACAGGGCAATTAAAAATTTGGTGGGGGGGAATAAATAGGAAATAAATAGAATACTCAGCAAGCCAAGGTGTCCTTGCAATCCGTGGATTTCCCTGCTGGGAGGGAACCCTCCTGCCACAGCATTTTTAGAGCCCAGAGCCACCAGCACAGGGATAACCTCACCAGGAGCCAGGCAACTTCAGAGCTCCCAGGAAATCTTTAGGAAACCCCAACAGAGCAAAGCATCAGCAGGAAAAACCTCTTAGGGCAGGTTTGGGGTGACAAATCCCTCAGGCCACGCTGGGTTTTTACATTCCCAACAAGGATTTTGGAGGATACACTGGTATATCCATAAGTTCCACAGCGTGGAAGGGAGTGAGGAGGATGCTCAAAGGAGCAGCATCCTCCTGGCACAACACAAATCCATCCCCATCCCGGGGAGGGATGGAGGAGCTGGGATCCTGAGCTGCTCCCAGAGCCTGGCAGGGGGAAGGAACCAGCTCGAGGAGAGCAGGGACAGTTTTGAAGCACTCTTAATCATTTTCTTGGAATAAAATATTAAAAAAAAAAATTGCTCATCGAGCGATTAAAAATGTGCAAACATTTTGCTTGGTGTTCCGACTGCCACATTTAATATTTCAAACAACATCCAGGCCAATATTGTTGCTTAATTTAACATAACTGGATCCTGAATGCATTTCTAACAGATTAAACCACAGAAATATCCACATGTTTTAATGAGGATTTGGCACTACTCGGAGCCAAACACATTTTAGCAATATTTTTGGACTACAAATTCTTTCATAAGAAAAGAAAGCCCACTGGTAATGGAGCTGCATTCCCTACATTTCAAGCCTCTTTGGATTTATGTAAATTGAAAAACTGAAATATTTAGTGCCATTATAATTCAAGCAACATCTGGACAATTTTCTTTGCCTCGTAAAAGATTTCAGTCAGCTTTGCAGAGGCTCAGGCCATGTTGCTCAGCAGAATGGCTCCTTTTACATTTGCATGCTTCACTTCCATTCTGCAGTTTCTATGCCAACAAGCATTTGTAACTCTTTAAAAAGCACATTTGGAACTGGGGGGAGATGGAAGATGGGAAATGTGATAAAGATTTGTTTGTTTTGGGGGGGGTTTGTTGGTGGTGTTTCCCTAAATCTAAATCATCTTTCTTTTTTTATTATTCTTTTTAAGCCCTGGAAACCTCAAAAAAGCCCAATAACCATCACTGCAGCCATGGCAACTCTTCCACCTGCTTCAAAATGCAGCAGGGACTTGGTAAGAGGAGTTTGTTCAGTCAATTTGATGTATAAAATACATATATAAATATATATTACTCCAGCTCTCTCTCCAAAGAAAGACCACAAATTTCAGTGTCCATCCCCCACTGCAGCATCCAGGCCCTGGGTGAGTTTCCAGATCCCAAGGAAAAGTAAACAGGAAAAAGCAGCTAGGACTGAACTATCACTCAAAACCCAGCAGTTTGATTTTTAACCAGATTTTTGGAAGCAACTCCTCCCCTTCCTCCCCACCCCCAGGCCCAGACCTCCCAGATGGCTCCAATTTTATATTTCGAGCTCGTGCTCGGCGCTGTGACATTACAGGTGCAAGGAGATAAAGGGAACCACAACCCCGAAGAGGCACAATAGAGTGAACAATAGTAATGATCATACAAAACTCAGGGAAAAAAAACTGTATCATACAAAACTTAGGGGAAAAAACTGTATCATATAAAATTTAGGGGAAAAAAACGTCAGGAGGAGAGGAATTCACAATCTGTGAATGCAGCCTACATTGTGAATTCCTCTCCTCCTGAAGTTCCCCACGGGACCAGGATGGAGCTGCCATCCTGGGACACCAGCAAAGTGCCCCAAAAAATACCAGTCAGACCAATCCATTCCATGGATAGTAGGAAGAAGTTGTTCCCACCCAAAAGCAGGAATAAGAGGGGGTTTCCTGAGGGAGCTGCACAAGCTGCACCCACCAACCCCTGTTCTTCGGCATTTTTATTATTTAGAGACAGGATGAGAGGGAATGGCTTCAAACTGAAAAGTAGATGGGATATTGGGATGGGATTGTTTCCTGGGAGTGTGGGGAGGGGCTGGGATGGAATTCCCAGAGCAGCTGGGGCTGCCCCTGGATCCCCGGAATGTCCAAGGCCGGGTGGAGCAGCCTGGGATGGTGGAAAGTGTCCCTACAAAGGGGTTGGAATGAGATGATCTTTAAGGTCCCTTCCAACCCAAACCAGTCTGGAATTCTGTGATTTTCTTGTCCATGAGCTCCAGAGGATGGAAAGCAGAACCCAGGGTGATCCTGCCAGTGCTAAACACTCATTAACAAGCTCCTGGTTAATGATGGGGATCTCTCAGCCCCCTCAATCCATCTCCTGTGCAGATGGGGATCTCCCAGCCCCTTAAATCCACCTCTGTGCAGATGGGGATCTCTCAGCCCCTTCAGTCCATCTCCTGTGCAGATGGGGATCTCTCAGCCCCCTCAATCCACCTCTGTGCAGGTGTGACACTGACCTGATGTGCTGGGAGGGGACAGGATGAGGGAAATGCTGTGCAATAATCAATCCCAACCACAGCACCCAGAGAAAATCACAGAATCATTCAGGCTGGAAAACACCTCCAAGGACATCAAGTCCCACCACCCCCATGTTCACCACTAACCCGTGTCCCCGAGTGCCACATCCTCATGGTTTTTTAACACTTCCAGGGATGGTGACTCCACCCCTGCCCTGGGCAGCCCCTTCCAATGCTTCACAATGCCCAAATATGATAAATTTCTCTTCCTTCAGCCAGACAGGACATAGAGAAAGGGAGATTGGGTGCCCTCGACCAAAGCAAAATGCTTAACACATTAACCAGCTCCTTCCCTCCCTGCACAGATGATGCAGAGCATCACAAAACTCATTTCAGCACCAGTCCAGGGTTTATTTTTGCAAGAAGGGATCAGGATGAGATCCAGAAAAGGCAAAAAAACTCCCTCAGGGAGGAGCAGGAGACAAAAGCACATTATGAGTACAGTGGTGGGGACTAAAAAAAAAGTTATTAATTTTCAAAAGCTGTTTTGTCTCCTGGGAGAATTAACAGCCCCCAGGTCCCAAACACAGCTCCTGCTGCACGGAGCATCAAAGAGCAGGAGCAAAGGCTACATCTAGGAAACTGCTGCCCTTTGAAAGAGGCCCACAGGCCACGGCCTGGCACACGGAATGCCTGCAGCATAGGGAAAGGGTCTTGCAAAAATAAAGCCACAAACGCTCACTTTTCCAGTCCTGGCTGTGCCCTAGGAAGGGGCAGCTCCTCCTCTGGCCCAGCTCCGGCCTCTGGTGCTTCCTGCCACGATTTCACAACCTTTGCCATTTCAAAAGTCCTCCTGGCAGCCACAGCAGCGAGCGTGGAGCTATTTTACACGAGTGACTGACGCATTTGGGCTCCTCTCCCCACGTCGTGCACAGGGAGCTGCCACTGCCCACGGATCAGGGCCATAACTGCTGCAAATTGGAGCATTTTCACCTCCCTCAATGAACTGTATGGGTGTGTACTAGCTGGAAATACAGCTCCATCTGGGATTGAAGAGACTGAGCCTAAAATACTGCAATCAACAGCAGCTTTCGACAGACAGGAGCTGGCCACATGGGTGTTCTCCGTCTGGGATCACTTCTTCCACGCTGTGCACGAGCCAAAGGCACCAACAGCAAGGAACAGCAATCCCCAGCAGCCACAGAATGAACAGAACTGGGCAGGTTTCTGCTGCAGCCCACACCTCCACCTTCCCAAGATGTCTGCACAGGGAGAGGAGAGAGGTCTCACCTCTTAAGAGGAGGGAGAGCAATTTGAAATCAATGTTTGGCAAAATCAGAGTCTGTGGGGACTCGTGTTAATGAATTCCCCTGTTGGGTTTATGATGTTTAAAGGAAAACAAAAGGTTGCTGCAAGCACAGCAGAGCAGGTGAGACCTGGGGAGGTGTTCACACACCTGGTTTTATATTCCCTAAGCTCCCTCCGAGCAGGAGAGGCTCCTCCCTGCCCTGTGCCCAGGGGCACTCAGGGGATGAGCCACTGTCCCACCTGGGCATGGTGACCTCCCAGAGCTGGGTGGTGCTGAGATGCCCCTGTTGTTCTCCTGCCTGAGGTGGCAGCTCAGAACTGGCTGGAAATGCAGCAGATGATCTCACGTGCTCCTCAGCTAATGGAAATACCCAGGGGCCACGGGTCCTTCCTGCCCAGCCTTCTCCCAGTGGGTCCCTTATGGCATCAGGCAGCAGCCAAGCACGACAGTTCACTCTTAGCTGGACTAAGTGCTACGGAGAGATCACGAAAATGAATTAACTCCTGCCCTTCTCTCCTCTGTGATGGATTGCACTCTGCTCCTTTGGAGCACTTTCACATAAGGGGAGAGAGAAACATGGGAGAGATACAAGGAATTTATTCCCAAGTGGTTTCTTGTGTGGACACTCAACCCTGGAACTGCCCCGTGCCTCTGCTCACAAGGTGAGGAATGAGCCAGGGCCACATCCAGGTGTGGTGCCAGCAGCTTTTCCCTGGATCCAGAGGAGATGAGCTCCACCTCCCCTGTCCCTGTGCCTGGGAGCCCCACCTGGACATGCAAGGCTTGAGGGACATGAATGACCAGGCAACAAACCCTGGTCATCACACAAGACTCTCGGGTTACCACACTGGGCTTCTTCTCTTCACCCATCCTCAGGGTAAACCCCACTGGAAGCACAACCACCCCCAGCTCCAGGTTTTCACCTATTTCCCAAAGCTGGTTGGGATAAAACAGGAAAGCAGAGCAGAGGGGAGATCCAGCAGTGCCCTGACGCTGACCTGGGGCTGGAGCTCTGTCAGTGCTCCCACAGCACCTTCCCCAGAGCAGCCCTGGCACGAAAAATAAACGTGTTGGGTGATAAAACACAGAACTCCCCTCCCCAGCCAACGCACCCACCAAGGCACTCATTTAGCTCTGAGACTCAGCACTGAATATTGCATCACTCTGGAGCCTTTTAAGGAAACATTCCAGCATTTTCCCATATTAATCAGGTAACTTTTTTTTAGCCAGACAGAGTTAAAAATAACCAAGAGCCAGGTAGGTGTCAGTGACAAGCTCCAGCAGGGAAAATCTTGTCCCATCCCACCTGGAAGGAAGGAAGTCCTTGCCCATGGCCAGGCACTGTCCCTGCAGACAAACACCACCAAGCCCAATGACAACTCTCCCCATTAATGCTGGATGATTTTAGGGTCTCAGCTGCAGGCAGTCCATCTCTCCAGCAAAATCCTACCTAAGGCTTGCACTATCTACCACAGCAGGCTTGACCCCGTTTTCATATGCAGAAGCAAAAAAAAAAAAAACCCTCCTAATACTACAGAACCCAGAGCAAATAACACTCTGGGACTGTGTGATACCACCCTATTAAATACAAACATGTTCCTACAGTAGCTCAACGATTTTAAGCATTCACCATCTTTTCATTTCAGGTTTAAGCACTTTGCCTGGCAACTGTCTGAAGGGCAAACCATTATGGAAATAGGAGGACAATTAATTTTCCTTTATTCTGGAAGAGAGGATTATTGGAATAAATAAAATAATCAGCTTAAACAAGAGCACAATTCACAACTTCTGAAAAACAGACGACAGGTTTCTTTCATTTTCCTTTCCAGAGAAATGATTTCCTGGGATGGAGTCTGCAAGGGAAGTGCAGAAGTTTTGGAGTTAACCTTGGACTGCTGACTCACAAATCACTGCCTCTATGCCTTTCAGCAGGAGGAAGGCTGGCATTTCACTCTTAGAGCCACTTTATATATTAATTTAATACAGCAAATCAGAACAGCCCCCCAAAACGGTACAGAGGCCACTTCCCAATCTCATTTTGACCAGAGGTGAATCTGAAGCAGCCACTGTTGGACACCAGCCTTTGGCAGCAGATGTTCAGCCTCACAAATAATGTGGTTAAAGGAGGATCTGACACCCTGTGACACACATGTACACCTACATACATGGATTAGATTAAAGGTATTTCACTCCCAAAACCCAGAGGGAGAAGGGAACAAATGGAAGAGGAGAGCCTTCAAGTTCATATTAGCAAGAGATGAAATTATTTACTGAGAAAAATTTGGGATATCTTGCTAAGAACTGGAGAGTTATTTCTGGAGGACTCCTCTAAAAAGCAGAATGAGTTGCAAAAATAGGATGGGAACTGTGGTTCAAGGTTGCTACAGCCTCAAAAAGAAACAGAGATAATTGATGGAGGCACAGATCCCCAGGAACACTAAGGACTGTAGAAGTACTAAGAAATCAAATTGATGATCTGGAAAATAACACAAGATTAAGAATGATGAGGTTAGTGGGGGCTGCTGGAGGAGCAGAAGCAGGAGAAGGCAGACTCAGTTTGGGATGGATTAAGAGGAGGTGGGGGATGAATAATCCTCACTGCCCAGGGTGTCTGGGTGATCCATGGCCCCACACAGGCCAGTGTTCCACTGCTCCACATCCCTGAGGGAAGGATCTCCTGCACCCAGGAGCCCGTGTGTTTATGGCAGCTCCCAAATCTGAGCCTGGCTCCAGGATCCAGCTCAAACAGCTCAAACCCCTCCCTGGCCTTCCTCCAGTCTCAAACCCTGGGAGCCTGGGCACTGCCACATCCCAGCAGCTGGAGGAAGCACCACTGGGAAGAGCCCCTGCACATCCCAGTGCTTCCCACAGGAACTGCCCTGTCCTCTGTGTGCTCCTCAGCCCTGTGGCAGCAGGTAGGTCAGGGACTGGATGGAGCCTGAAGAATCACCTGCAGTTTGTTTCCTCTTCCTTCCTCTGCCTTTTTGGGTTTTTAGGAGCCACCAAATCACTTTGGCACCACCTTCGAACCCCATCCGTCCATCCCTCCATCCATCCCTCCATCCATCCCTCCCTCCATCCATCATCCCTCCATACATCCTCCCTCCATCTATCCATGTGTACCTCACNATCCCTCCATCCCTCCATCCATCCATTCCTCCATCCCTCCATCCATCCCTGTGTCCCTCCATCCATCCCTGTCTCCTGCGTTTCTGCTCTCTCCCAGCTCTGTTTAACTCCACCTCTCCTCTGCAGGTCCTCAAAGCAGGATTTTTCTTCCATCTTCCCTTTCCCACAACCCTATGTTTCCCGGCATGAAGTACCCCTGGCACTGCTTCTCTCACCCTCAGAACCCCAGATGTCCTCTGTGCTGGTCGATGCATTAAACCCCACCCACCATGGGAATGGAGTTATTCTATAATTTCACATCTGGGTTAAAAATTGCAGCTCCTTCCCCTGTGTGTGTAACTTCACTCACTAATCCTCAGTGAAAAGGGGGGTAAGGAGTCCCCTTTGCCAGCTGCCTCCAGGCCTGCTCAGGTCCTCTCTCCGTGCAGGGCTCCATCAGCTCCAAGGAGCACAGGATGCCCCAAAACCCTTCCCTGCTTCACCCAGGAGCGTTTGGGCAGGGGGACAGCACTGCCAAAGGACACTAAACAGGAATGCAGCAGCAAGGACTGAGCCCAGGGTGTTAAGGAAGCCAAAATTCCACCACAAGTTGGATTTCCAAGTGGCGAGGAAGGCAGGAGAGCAGGAGATAAAACTCCTCTGAAGGTGGAGGAATGCTGTGCGTGACAGCAAACCCTTCCACAGCGTCACCACAGAGAGGATTCATCACAGCCAATAATTACAAGGCTCATCTCATAATGTCTGCTCCTAAAGGCATTGCCAGCTGAGTCCAGGCTGCCTGAAGCAGCTGGAAGGGAGAGAAGAAAAAAGCCACCAGGCTTTGAAGTGGCCACCATTTGATTATTAAAGACTGGGACTTGCATGCCACATACATCCAGCACAGCTACTTCCTCCTCCCTGGGACTGCCAGGTTTTTTAGATATAGATATATGAGGTTTTTTTAGATACACCTGTAGGATCCAGTTCCATCTTGTTCCTTCTGGTTTGAATACAGTCCTGGGTTGATATGATACCAAAAAGGTGAGCAAGTCCCAAATTCAGGTTTCAGCTCCTCCACTGGTGGAGAAAGAGACAAAACTGGCCACTCAGGCAGAACTTTCCACACAAATGTAGACAGGAATGTGCAAATTCAAGCAATGAATCCTCCTGCAAAGTCCAAGTCACCCATCTCAAAGAAAGCATCCAGGAGTCCCTGCCCTGCATTCCCTGCACATCCCACCCCCTGCAGCAGGCACTGGACACAGTTCCATGGGATGAAGAACCTCCCTCAGCTCAGCCACACCAGAGAGCTCAGGGTTTGCAAGGAGATAGAGGTGCCCACTCCATGGGAACACCCAGCAGAACTCCTCTGGCACAGCCCCAGAACAAACCCACAAAATTAAATTAAATTTGGTTGTAGCTATTTTTTTCCTTCCAGACTTATCAGTTCCAGGGCTTGCTGGAAAGGAGCTGAATGTGAAGAGAGGAGCCCTGCACAGGAGGGAAGCAGCTGTGGGATGAGGCTCTCCCAAAAGCTGCTCTGATCCAGAGGCACCAGGCCATCAAAGGTTTGGTCAGGCTGAAGCACAGTGCTCTGTGCTGGGGACTCTCCTCAGCCACTGAAAATAGCTCATTTCCCCCATTTTACTCTAAAACAAGAAGAAGATGAGGGTTTTATCCTCTGGCTTTGAGCCAAAACCCATGGCACTAAGGAAAGTGTCACCTCTGTCCCTTTGCTGAGCCTTTCCCCGTTCTGGGACTGGAGATGGGAGGAAAAAGTTTAAAGCTGCTCCAAACCATTTCAGGGGTGAACTTGGTTACTCTTCCCAGTGAGGCTGAAATAATGAATGAGATGATCCAGGTTCCCTCAAGTCATCCTCTGGAAAAGGGAAGGACAGCAATGAGCTGCACTGGGGAGAGGCAGGGCCCAGCACCTCATTCCAGACCAAGGACCAGTCCTGGTGTCACAGGAACTCTGGGCCCTGTGCTGCTGAAGCAACCCCCACCCACACACCTCAGCCTGAAGATGCATTTTTGTTATACCCTGATCACAGATTTTTAAGGTTTCCTTTAACTTTCTTGCTTTCAACTTTGCTTCTCAAAATAACTGTTTCCCAGTTCTTCCAACAAACGGACTTTTAAATAGAATTTGATCATTTTTCTCTGAACTGAAACCCCTTGTCATGGTGACAGCTACGTCGCTGGCACCAGTTAAAAATGTGAAAGAGAAAACACTCATCCACCACTGAGAAACAAGCAGCACCACTGAATCCTGACACAACCATGGTCCTCCACGGCACGAGTCTTTGTTCTCACAATCATCTCCAAAACAATATTCTGACAACAACATCCCTCCCTTATAGATTTATATTGCTATATCTCTATCATTTCCCTCACGCCCATCAAAATGAAGTTATAATTAACCCATCATCAATAGAAATTACAATGATTTCGAAACAGCAAGAAACAATCTATTTGCATTTGGTAGCTAATTATTCCCCCTACGCACACAGCCACCAATGTTCCCTAAAACCATCCACAGAACAGACAGTCTGTGCTAGCCAGAGCTTCTGGAAAGGAGGGGAAAAGGAGGGACTAAGCAAAAAAAAATTCAACGTTGGGGTGGCAAAATTTTCTTCAAATCCGCAGCATCCCGAGCTCAGCCAAGTCTGTAATAGAATTGCCCTTCTGAACTCATCCAGCAGTGTTAGAATCCACCTGGGTATCACATGGAGGCTGACAGCAACCTCAGGACGAACCTAGTGGGGAGCCACTGACATTTGCTCCATTATTGAATTATTATTATTATTCCCTCCTTCGCGCCACTCCAAGGAAACGTGAAGCCATTTTCCCATAAAACCCGTTGGACATAAATTTCACACCAGGGCTGCTCCCAGAGCCGGGGATCTGCAGTGGCACAGGCAGGGCTGCACCCGGGATTATTCCTTCCCTGCTGGAAGGAGGAGGAAGGGTGTGCCCTCCTTCCTGGGGCACTGCCCAGGGGTCACCTCCAGCCCCTCCAGCTCCGGCTCATCCCCTCATTCCCATCAGGTACAGAACAGAACAATGCCCTTCCCCACCCCCACCCCCACGCCAGGCAAGTTCTGCTGACAGATCACCTCCATTTCCTCACCATCCCCAAGGATCAGAGCGATGCTTGCAAGAGAGGCAAAGACACGAGCCGTGGCCAGGGAGCACTGCCTCCCCCAGCTCGAGCAGCCTGACAAAAATCAAGCCAGCCAGGGATTTCTGCTTGACGTCCTGGGAGCCCCAGGTTGGCCCTCCATGGCTCGTGCTGCGTTCAGAGGAAGCTGATACAAAGCACCAGGGCTGGTAAATCACATCCTCCTTCACCCACACTTCTGGAGGCGAGTAGAGAAAACACTCTTCGCTCATTAGGAACCAGCCGAGGTTCCCCTTCCTCCAGGATGCCCCCACAAAGCAGGGATTGGGGAGGAAGGGGCTCAGCTCCACCTTGACACAACCCCTGTGCCTGCAACACTTACCTGGCTGCCAAGGCATCCCTCCTCAACACGCCGAGAGTCACCAGCCTTCAAAGCAAAGCCAAAATAGCTCAAGGATTGTTTTCCTTCCCCCATCTGACACGGGATTGCAGCTCCTCAGGCATGGGGAGGAGGGGGAGCAAAATAATAGTAATAACCAAAAGCAAAAGACTATTCTTCTGTAGGCAAAGCTAATCCTGTCACACATTTTCTTCCCAACAGAAGCATGATAGACCGAGTCCCACTGGGTTCTGCTCACAACTAAACAGGACGAGGTGTTTTCAGCTCCCTTCTGCCAACACAGCTCAACGAGCAGCAAGGCCTCACCTCCTCTAATCATTTAACTCAACACCAAGCCACCCTGGTGCTCTACCCCAGCTCTAGAAAGTCAGCCCGAGCCTCAGTATGGCCTTGCACGGAAATAGGATTACTTTGGCCTGGAGGAAAAAAAGAAACCACAACATGAAGGTCACCCATAAAATCATTACACAGCTCCCTCTTCCCCGGCTCTGAAGAGAAAAAACCTTTCTCAAACCCTCAACCTGAAAGGAGAAACACAAAAAGATATGTACATTAATGCCATATACCTCCGTCAATTTTTTTCCTCGTGTCTTTAGAGCAGTTGTTTACTGCAGCCAACTGCAGAGAAATTACAGTAGCTTAACTCTCCAACTCCCTCTAAAGGATTAATCTTCCAGTGAGCATGCTCACGCGGGAGCTTTTTCAGCACTTGCATCCATTTCATGAGTGAGGGCTGCTGCACACATGAGGAAATGCCATTTCAGGGCTCCAGGCAGAGCGAGCAGCCCCCAAACCAAGGGCTAGAGCCCTTCCCGGGGCTCCACAAAGGATCTGTGCCCAAGCCTCCAGCTCCAAGGAGGTTGAAAGATTTCACGTCCATGGCCCCTTTCAGGAAGGAGGAGGGGCGGTGGCTTCCCTGCGACACTCTGAAATGTCTGACCTTGGCTTTTGTCTCCAGCCTGGTGGACAGTTCATCCACCGAACCTGGAGTCACAAACAGCTTCTCCTCGCTGGCAGATTTTGTCTTTTGCATCACTTGTTGGCTCATCTTTGCTTTTCATGAAAAAAAAAATCAGGAAGATAATTTGGGGTGCAGGGAGGGGGAGGGGAGGGGAAACATTCAAATCAAAAGGAACGGGTTTAAAAATCTAGTTCTCAACTCTGCATCACGGTTGGTAACAGATCCTGAGACACATTTAACTCCACAGATTAAGGACCCATGCAAATGAGGATTTGCTGGTAGACAACAAATCCAGTATCTAAACAAGGCTGTTCAAGTAATCTTGTCCATTCTCTCCTAGACCACTGTAGATTAAACTGCTCTGTTTGAGATATTTCTCCCTCACCTCAAATGATGCACCTCGAATCAAAGCCTTCCTGGTGAAAATAAAGCTCCAAAACTAAGGACAAATACACTGCAGAAATAGTTTCTTCCATTTTCGTCTTCTCATATTCCAGGGTTCTGCCCTTCCCCTTCCCATTTATCTATTTTATGTCCTGTTGCTTAATTGCTCTTTGTAGCTGAAAGAGATCCAAGCCTCCCCCTCCCCCCAAAGGCTCTTATTTCAAGTTTTAAACCCAGCTTGAGTCTAGGACACGTAGAGACCAGACTGCAACCTCGGAGTCTGGGGAAAATCACAGCCCCTGAGCCCAGGGAAAACCCAGAGGGGGCTGCAGCCCAAGGTCTGAGATCACTTCCCAGATCCAGCGCCAGGCTTCACCCCGGCCATTACAAACACCTAAATATCTATTTATTTTTCCAAAAGTCTTGAGTGTCTTTGATGCCATGAAGCCCCTTTAATGTTTGAAGCCCTACAAGCAGATCCACAAAAAGGCAGGATGTCAGGAGAGTGTTAAAGAAGGGCTCGTTTGACAATGAGCTCTCACCATAGCGACCGTCCCCGTAAGAAATGATAAAACCTATGGTGACACTGGATATTTTACTCCGTTGCCACCTAAATAGAATCACCCCCAGAAAGGGAATCTCTGTTACCATGTGTTAAAATAGAGGCTTTGTTTTATTTATAAAGCCTCCAAACTGGTTGGTTGGGATGTGTCAGAGCACAGGCTGTTCAGCCACCCCTCCCTGCTCCATCCTTCGGGGACTTACTGACTGATGGCTGCACTTCACCCTGCCCTCGCCTCCCACGGATCTCAGGTGCTGCTGAGCCTGCCCCAGCTCCTCCAGGGAAGCTCTGGAGCCAGGGTGGGATCTGCCCCTCAAAACCCCTGCTAAGAAAACCCCAGAGTTTGCAGAAGGCAGATGTGAAAAAGCCTCGATGGAGGAGGATCGTGTCCCACACTTCCTCCTCCACAGCAGGGTTACACCCACCCGTGAAGGTGGGATAGCAGCTATGGAGTTATCCTGACCTGTCATTCCTAATTTGGAAACCAGTCGTACTCCCTGAGAGTTTAGACTTTGAAGATTGACTACTATTGATTCTTCTGCAAGCAAACAGCCCAAACTGGCAATCAGACAATAATAAGCAATTACTCGACAGCCTCTTATCTGCAGATGCCAGCCCAGACAGCTCGATTTGTGGAGGCAGCAGGTCAATAAATCAAAGCTGTTCTCAAATTTTAAAATATCATCATTTAAAAACCCACCCGGCTTTCAAACTGGCTGGAGGAGCAGCCAGGTCAGGGGGATTCCTGCAGAACACTGTGGTGGCTATCACTAATTTACAGCACGGGAGATAGAACGGGATGTGCTGAAATCCACCCCGACACTCCTTATCTCTCAGGAGTAGCAGCTGGATGAAGATGATGAGAGGGAGAGGAGGAAGCCAAACCCTTCTCCTTCCAACAATGATTTGTAGGGATAAGGCAGAGCAGGGCAGCTTTCCCACAACACTCCCAATCCCTGGGACACACCTTGCTGCTCACCAGGAGCCTCAAACCCTAACAAAAACGTGTTTAACACCACCAAGACAGCAAATTGATGGCACCTCTCTTATCCCCCTGCCATGACCTCCATGCCCTGGGTGTACAATTAATCATTTCATCCCAGGAAATGCACTTTTTCATGGCCTAAACATGACACAAGCACAGGAGCCAAAGGCTCCTCTTGAGCATTTCAGTGTGACCCAGAGGCGACACTTTAAACCCAGCGGTGCCAACAGAGCAACAAAGAAAATCAGCTGAAAACTCATGGAGGCATTTTATGCTCGCAGTGAAGACTCCCTTCACAGGCTCATTTATATGAAAAGAGATAAAAATTGCCTATTTAATTTGCAGAAGACCGAGCACGCAGCTGGAATGCCAGCACAGTGCAGTGGCAACCTTTATCTATATATCTATATATCTGTATATCTATATATCTACATATCTATATATCCACCATTGCAAGGGCAATCACAACCTTCCCTCTACTTCTGGACACTCCAGAAACTCTGGTACCTTCCCAATTTGTCCATGGGTTCTTGTACAAGTCATGGAAACACCCCAAAAAGTACCAAGAGAACAGCATAATAAGCATAAGAAGGGGTGACCCGCTGTAAACAGCATCAATCCCATAGCTGGTACTCACTCTTCACACTCCATTTGCCACAAAATTCAGGTGTCTGAGGACACATTCTAAATATCCTCAGTCTTCAACACTTTTCAGTGGTTTGGGAGGGAAGGTTGGGTGAAAGGCAGCAGAAAATGGATTATTTCAACTGTTCTTGGCAGTTGGGACAGACTTCTTGAGGGGGAGCCTGCTGAGGTTTTCACTTCCATCTCCACACGGTGCACTCAGGTCCTTTCAGCAGTGGCCGGGCCAGCAGGAAGCTGTGGCAAGCTGTGCCCAAAATCTCAAAAGGATTTCCTCTCTTCTTACCCACAGAGCACCTACAGGTGGCTTTTACACTGCCAGCCTTGCCTGCAGCACCGTGGCAAAGCATGGCAGGGAAAAAAAAAGTGTTAAATGCACCTTCCTGTATCACTCTCACCATTTATAGAGAAGCTACAAAATGCCAAAGCAGCTGACAGGATCCCACAAACCGCACTGCAGAGCACCAGTGGCTCCTGGGTTTTGCAGGAAACCCACCAGAAAGATTTTCACCCAATAACTGCAGTTTTCTGATATAAAATAAGGACTCTTTCCCTTCAGAAGAACAGCAGGTCAGTGCATCCATGCTGTAAGGACAGTCCAGTGGCAGCACAGCTCTGAGGAGGAGCCTGAAAAGCTGCTGGAGTTGCTGAGCATGGAAAAAATCATTTATTTGCCCAGAAAGGAGCTGCCTGGCTCCCACAGCCCCACTGGAGCCTGTGCTGTCCTACTCCACACAAGGAAAATAATGCAGCAACTTCCCAAACCACAGCTGTGGCAGTAACACAAGACTATTCCTCACCTTTTAGGACAAAAGCAATGCCAGTTGCAAGACAATAAGATACCACAACCTGCCATTCATCCTCCCATCTCAAGGCACAGCCATTCCATACAAAAGCTGGAGATCACCTGTTGTGCTCTGCTTCCTTCTTTCAAATGCAGCATTGTGTTAGCACCAGGATCCCGCTGCTTTGGGGCTGGAAGTGTTGCTAGAGCAACAAAAATGCTGGAAAGTAGAGCAGAGAACAAAAGGACTCCACAGCCCCACCGAGGATGTGATCAAGGAGACAGCAACAATGCAAAATGGGACCGGGAGACCTCCCTTAGAGCAGGGAGCTGCCATCTCCAATCCTCTGCTGGGCAGAGAGGTAATTTAGCAAGATCATCCCAATAAGAAATTCCAGCAGCTCAGCCCCACGTCTGCCTCTCATCAGGAGCCCCATGATTGCCCAGGGCACTGCTCCTCTCCAGGATCCATCCTTTCATGCCAGGCACGAAGATGCCACTCGCAGCTGACTTTGGTGCCCAGAGGTAGGAATTAGGGACAGACTTTTCTGTAAAGGCAGGGTAAATCCCTGCTTGCACGTCCAGCAGGTTGCCCTTGCAGCAGGAGATGTGGTCAGAAAGCCAAATTTGGGGACATTAAGTTCGCTGGGCTGGGCAGACACCATCAGCCCCTCCATGGGATCCCACTGCACCTCGCAGGGATTACCAGAGTGGCCCTTGATGTAAGGAATGTGGATGCTTTAGGAAACAATCCTCAAAGCAGACTGATTCAGGGGTTCCCTTTGTCCCTTCTGGCACCTCCAGCACAGGGACACTGCTCCTGAGGTGTGGGGAGAGTGTCCTGGTTGGAACTGTCACCCCTGGAGCTGGGGAGGGACAGACAGCAAACACCAGGCTGCTTCGTGATGGCAACAAAACCCATCCATGGAGAGGGTTGTGTTTGCTGCATCAGGCTGTCTGCAGCCCAGTCCTAATCCTAGAGAACTCTGGAAGAGCTCAGAAAATCCTTAGACTTCACACACTCTTGGATTTGTTTGCCCTTCGCTGGTCACAAGGATCTGGCCAACTCTGATTTGTCTCTCAAGATAAAAAAATACAGTTTAAGGGCAACCTTTGTCATGTAACAAAAACTGTCCCTCTGTGCCTGATCTTCCTGTCACCTGCAGCAGTGGCTTTAACCCTGGGGCTGCCAACAGCTTCCAGAAAGCTCTGAGAGGAAAGTGAGCCCCTTGCAGGAGTCACATTTGCTACATGGGATTACAAACCACTCAGACAAACTCAGCAGCAGCATCAGGAGAAGTCCTGGAGGTGTCTGGCTTGAAGTACAAAAGCAAAAAAAAATTGGGTTTTTTTCAAAGCTTAAGCAAATCCTTCAGTGAAGCTGGTGAAGACACAAAAATCCTCAGGGTGGCTTCTGAAAATGAGCAAAGGCAGGAGCAGCTTCAGGGAAGCGAGGCTCAAAGCCTGGCTCAGAGCCTCACCTCCTTGTGACCACCTGCACAGGTTACAGAGCAAGCAGCAAAGAGGATGAGCAGCATTTATCCCCCCTCTGGATTAAAATTCAGAGGTGGAGAAGTCACATGAACCACTGAGGATCCCAGCCCTGGGAACAGATGGCCAAGGCTGCCAGAGTGAGACTCCACACCTCAGGAAAACTGAAGAGTTTGCTGCAACTTGATCCAAGGCCCTGATATCCATGGCTGTGACCTTCCAAACCAGGCCAGTATCAAAGCTCAGATCCCTCCCTGTGCTCACAGCTCTGGGAGAATCTCTGTCCCCTCCATGCTCTGCTCAGCACCTCTCCCATGGCACACCGAGCACTGGGATGTGCTCCAGCCTCACCTCACCTGGCACCTACAGCCCAGCTTTTCAATTCCAAAATAGCTTCTTCCCTGTTTGACCCGTTAAAACAAAAACCACAGAGAAATACAAAAAATTCAAACAGAATGAATGCTGGAACCGTATAATGTAAAAAAAAAAAAAAAAGTAAAGTAATCCAAGGGCCTGAAGTCTAGTCCAGCCACAATTTTGGCATCTTTTCATCCATCCCTGATAAAGGCATCTTTATACATGATAGTTCTGTTGAGACAGGTCAAAGTTAGACCAACAGAAATGCTCTCCTGTCACACCTGTGTTCAGCAGCCTGAATGAGCCCCAAGACTTCCCACAAAAATCTTCAGTCTGGGTACCAGCATTATACAAACACAATCTTTATTAATAGTCATTGCTTTCAACGTGCAAAGGAACTGCCATGATCATCCTGTCAATTATTTCTACAAATCCAATGGATAAAAACCTGCAGCTGAGGGGAAAACATGTGACATCTGCTTCTTCCTGGCTTTCCTGCTCTGCTGAGGAGGGCTGGGAGGAGCCCAGGAGCCCATCCAAAATGATCTTTATGCCATGGAAGCAGCTCCCTTCACTCAGCAAGGCTAATTTTGCCAGCAGAAGCTGCAGCCACGTTGAAGCCATCCAAGACACCCACACAGCGTTCCGAGGCAGCATTCCTGGATGGAGGCATGGCTCACACCTGCCCACGCAGCCAGGGCCTGGACGTGCAGCCCTGCTGCCAGTGTCTGTGCCACTGGGGCACCACAAACAGCTCTCCCCGCAGTGCTGAACGCTCTGCAGGAGTATTCCTGTAATAATTAGTGATTATTACTCTGATGCATTCGTGTTTGCAAGTACCAAACCCTCCTGTCTGGCCTCGTTGGGTAATTCCAGAGTAGAGCTCTCAGCAGCACGGCCCTGCTCCTCTTCCTCCTGCTCCTCTTCCTCCTGCTCCGGGTCTGCAGGAGGAAGACACAATCCCCCATGGAATTGTGTCCATATAAACACCCCATGCCACAGGTAGATCCCTCACCACACCCCTGGGAGATGGAATCTGATTTTGGGCACCACATCCCTGGAGAAGCTGCTGCTGTCTCCTCAGCAACCCAGAGGATGCAGCAGAAGAGATGGAGATGTTAAGTGCTCCTCCCAGCAGCTGCCCAGCCCAGCAGGCAGTGATGTGACACAGCCTCCTGTGGGCAGGGACAGATGTGCCCAGTGCCACAGCACAGCTGGGCAGCTCAGGGAGGAGACACAGCACCCAGATAACAGCAGTGGTTACAGCTCTGAAACTCAACTTGGGAAAACTCACAGCTCAATTCACATGGAGATTAACAATCATTTTGATTCAAGTGTTCCCATGGAAAAAAACGGGCCGGATGAGCCACTGTGGTCCTTCCAACTTGATTGATTTGGTGATTCTGTGGTTACTCATTTTCCTGGGAATTCACTTGCAGAGGTGGCCTGAGTCTCTCAGTGCCCAGGCAGCAAGGGAAGAACAATCTGCTGAGACACCCAGGGAGCAGGGAATGTCTGGCACAGGCAGGAAACCCTCTCCTTCCTTTCCTCCCCGGGTGATGTGACACGCAGGGATATTTCCAGTTAGCACAGCCCTCCGTTGGCCAAACCTTCACACAGCTCTGATAATGCAGTGAGAAAACAATCCTGCCTGATTTTCCTTCCGTGCAATTTAACTTCTAGCACTGAATATAACACACTCCTTCCCACTCCTGTGCCCAGAGCCAAACAAAGCCGATCTGCTGGAGAGGGAGGTTTAAGTAGGATTTAAGATCTGCCTTGAACTCCTGGTGGCAGCCCACGATGGAGGGGATCCTACCCGGGCTGAGCAAGAGACTGCAACCACATGGGTTACTCACACGTGGAATAAAAGAAAGCGTTGAGAATTTGTGCCAAAACATTTTAAGGGCTTTTTTTCATTCAAAAAGAAAAAAATAATTAGGAAGTAAAACAGCTGAACCAACCAAGAGAGCAGGGCTTTTCCCAGGGTTTCTGCAAGGCCAGATGCAGGCTGTGGCTGGGAGGATGCTGCTCTGTGACACAGCAGAGCAGGGGATGCTGCTGGGGGCATCCAGCCCTTGTGATCCCCTCCCTGCTTTTCTCCACTCCCCTGCCCTGTGAAACCAGGCCTGAACCTCCAGCTGCAACTGCTGAGCTCTTGCAAAGCCACGCAAAAAACCCAAACACAACAGAACAAAAAAGGGAGGTCACTGAGGTGACACTTTCAATTTTGCTTTAGAAAAGTCCTTGACAGGTTGTCAAAGTGGATTTGTTTATTAAAAGTGTATTTTTCCTAGCAAGGAGCACAGAATGTCTGTACAATTGGTGCCATAATTGCCCAGGTTTGTTAATAATTGCATCGGCTGGAACAGGATGCATTAGCCTAATTTAAGAACGAAATCAGAACATAGGAAAGATCACAGATCCCATTCTCAAGGTGAATCCGAGGCTGCTATCACAAGTCCCAAGAAGAGGAGCTGGACATTCAGAGTCACCCTGGCTTTGATCACAAATAGTTCATACTTTACAAAGTGCTTTAGAAGTTTTCTGTTCCCTTCATCAGGCCTGGCCACGATGTCAAGGAATAAAGCCAAAAAACAGAGCATATAAAATAGTGACCATTATGTAACTTGCCATCTCTTACCTAATGAAGATAATCTGTACATTTAAAAATTAACATTCAGCAGTTCTTCAACAGTTCCAGCTAAAGGCTTCCAACACCATGGCAGGCCTTTGAACTTTGGGAAAGTATTACCTCTGTTTTACAGATGGGAAAAGCATCACAGGCAGCAAAACCTCAACCAGCCTTGACTGGACACTTCTTCACCTTCTTTTGTTGAAGCTGCTGACTGCCCCATGGCCTGGGTACACTGCAGGGAGGCTGCTCTCACTGCAGCTGATGGCAAATCCCTCCTGACTCCTGGAGGTTTGGATCAGGTCCCAAAACTCTTTTTAATATAATATAATACTCCAGTCTGGGTAATCTTCTGTCTTATGGAGGGTCAATGCTGCAAACTCTGCTTGCACTTAAGTCCTATTATCTGTCTGCACTAATTCTGCAGAGACAGCATTTCCTCAGCCCTCAGCTCAGACAGCACCACGCTCACCAGCCCCAGACACGAGGCCAGGCAGCTGCTAAGAGGGGAAAAAAGAAAGTAAAACCCACAGATTTACCTTTTCTCAACACTCAACCACACTGCCCAAGCCTCATTTCGCACACGGGACGACATGGGCCACAAGCAGGTTACACTCTGCACTTGCACAGCACCCTCCATACTTACAGGGCAATAAAAATTAGCTTAATTAATAATACATCAGCAAGGAAATGTTAACGAGCAGCCAGCGGGGGAGCAGGGACTGTTGTCTAATCTCCTTGCGTGGACTGCTTGCTTTGGCAGGGATCAGCAACTGCCTCAGCATCAGCAGCAGGGCAGGGAAGGCTCTGAGTCACCGGGGACACACAGGAAACATTCACAGTACATCTCTCTCTAAAGCACTGTTGCATCAGGACAGCCCCATGCCAACTTCCACTTGTGGAGTTTTGGTCACTCAAAGAAGAATTTCAGCCATCCCTGGGCATCCAGTGTATAAATACACACACACACACACAAACACAGGGCCTCCTCCTGCAGCTCTTTGGCCACGTCTGCACATTCTGCAGCTCTGCCCACGCCGGCCTCGAGCTGCTGGGCCACGAGTGGGGGGCACCAGATCAAAGCTCCCTGTTTTGGGAGGTCAGTGGGAATATCCAAGCCATTTCCTTGGGGTTTGCCCACCCCAAAGAGGCACAGCGTGCTGAGCCTCATCCTGAGGCAGACAATGGAAATGCCCCCTCCCAGCTGGGTCTCCTCCTGTCACAGGAGGAGGTTTGGGCACCCCAGAAGTGCCACCTGGGGGGGTTCACAGCCCCAAGGCAGCCCTGTGAGCTCCAGTGCAGCGTGGGGAGGAGGTTTCCTGCAGCCAATGGAGCAGCTGCAGCTCCTGCCTTTCATGGGAAGCGTGGCTGGGAACAAAGGCCCGGTGAAGAAAGGCAACTTGTGGCTGGTGAAACTTCCCAGCACTGGCCAAGGCCCAGAGCTGCCAGATCAGCCTCATTCCTCATCATCTCCTGCCCTTCTCCTCCTCTTCCACAGCCCTGGGATCACACTGGGTCGGGATCTGAGCCCACACTGGCTGGGGATGGGATTGGGGATAGGGATGGGGATGGAGATGGGGACAATCCGTGTGTCCCATGCCACTGACACAGCCTGAAACCCCAATTCCAAGCCAGACACGAGCCACAATCCCAGCAGCAGCAGCCCCAGAACGTGCACGTCCTCCCTGCACAAAGCACCAGCATCTGCAGCAGGAGGGAAAATTTGGGGCTGCTGTCACACCAGGGGCTGGAGATAAATGGTGTCTATAAAGCAGCCTCTGTGAGGGCAGTCTGGAGGGCTGAGAAAACACCAGACCAAGAAGGTTTTAATAAAAGCCATAAATGATTAAGACCAATGTGCTCTTATCAAAGGCAAACTCCTAGAAACACAGGAACATAACCAGATCACTGGGAAGGCACATTCTATAGGGAAGGAGACAACAAAACTCACAAAAAAACCCCGAAAGCAGCATGAGATAGGCATGGAGTTCACCGTGTGTGGCAGAAATCTTTAAAAAATCTTGAAAAAACCACGAGAAATACAACTTGCAGTTCCTAGAAACCAGAGTGGAAATAAAAGACAGAATATGATCCCCCCTCGCTGGCCTTTCCCAACGCTGCACGCCGCAGGCTGCGCTCACTCCCGGCGCTGCAGATTCCCAAATTCAAAGCAGACGGATCTGCAGTTTGTCTGCTGGCTGGTGGCACCTCCCTGGTGCAGGGGGATGGCAATTAAAGGACAGCCAGGATCTTCACCTCACCTCTCCAGAGCTGCAGGAGCTGGTGCTACAGCAAGAGGAAATATTCCAGCTCATCCGAGGGCCATCTTTAAAGGAACAGTTGTTGTTTGTCCTCGAAGTGTGGCAAAAAGGGTTAAATATTCCAGATGTCACCTCCAGGCCCGACAGGACACCTTATACACAATCACCTTTGCATATTAAGAAGGCATTAAAGCACCAATCTGAATCCAGCCTAGCTGATGAAAAACATCCTTCCTAATCCAAAGAACAAAAGGATTTCTAACGTATGGGATTCACAGATCCTTAACATTTAAAACACAGAGCTGATAAAAGCCATTACAAACAAGTTTGCAATTAAAAGCACCTCATGTCCTGGTTACCAGTTCAGCAGTGGTGCTTTTTGCAGAGCCTTCTGGGTGTTGATTTAATCCATCAAATATTGATAATACTCTTCAATTACTAAAATATTCAGACTCGTGTTTTATATTCTCCTAATCTGGAGGTTTATGTGCAAACTGGCAGGATCCTACATGGAACCACACAAACCAGCTCCCAACCCATTGTTGATGCTTTCATCTCCCAAATACAAATATCCTCTTCTTTACACCTCCAAACCCACACTTGACAGGCTGTAAATTTGCTGCCAACCCCAGTGGACACGAGAAATGCACCAAAACACTAACTTAATTTCTCAGGTCCCAAAAATGCAAGTGACTTAAACACCCATCTCCTGTTCAGTTCAGGTCTCGGTGACCTCCAGGCTGGAGGTGCTGCCCCTTCAGATCCCAAATCCTCCCCAAAAAGCAGGAGGAGCCAAGAGGAGCCTCCAGCACCTTCCATGAGTCCCTTCCACGTGCCTAAAGCAAAACTCACAAACACAGAATGAACTTCAGTCAAAGCAGCCTAAAAACGTGCCTTGGGTGACACCCCAGGAGCTGAGATAATCAAGAGAGGATGAATTAAACTACAGGGAAGAAAAAGTAAAATATACACAGGGCTTTTCCACCCAGCTGCTCCCACCCAGGCTGAGCTAATCTAGCATCAAACCTGGAGTCAGTCTGGAGATTGGGCAAGGCTTTGGAATCACAGATTTGGGACATTTGCATTCACCAGACACCAAGGAACACCACGTTTCAGTAACTCCCTCCCAATCCTGCAACAGGCATACTTTCAATTCCCAAATCAGCAGCTGGATGAAGCATGTAATTTTGAAACCCATTAATCCTTTCTAAGTCTTCTACCATGTGCATGTTTAATTTCCCACTTCTTGAAACAATATTATGAATTTTGAGAGAAGCAGAGCTTCTGAATGCTCTGGGTCAGCAGTACGAAACATCCCCAATTCCCACTGAAGCTGGATAAAGCATTGGGGTAATTTGCCTTCTGGCTTTGAGCCTGTGGGAGAAATTACCTATTAAAACTTCCTCTGAAACTGCAAGGATTGGAAATGTGCAACTGGAGAGGAAGAAGGTAGCTCAGATTCTCAAGAAACCAGGAGCTCATGCTTAAAAATGAAAACAAGGAGAGAAAAATATATTTCACTGCACTCAGGGCTGTGCTGAAATGCACCTGCAGGTCACAAATGAGAGCCCCAGGGAGACCAGGCTCCCTTTTGCAAGACAACACTTTAAAATCCTTCTGTCCACATCTGCATTTGAGTTCCAAATTAATTAAAAGTCTGAAGCAGCACTCTGAACGACTTGTACCACAGCCAAGGGCCCAGCACAGCGTGCTGCAGCTCGGACACCTGGACTGCCATTCCCTCTCCATGGAGGTGCCCTCGTGCCCTGCTCCCTCTGGCTCTAGGGAGGGCTCAGCCCATCAGGTTCATCCTGGCTGCCCCCAGAAACAATAAACTCCTCATTGCTCCTCTTTTCACCACCAAGGGCAGCAGGAGCAGGCAGTGTTGCTGCAGCATCCCAGGGCTCCTGGAACGGCTCTCCCCACACCACAGAAATGGGCCTGCATCATCTTTGGGCACCACTGACCCCACTCAGCTCAGCTCCCCCATCTCTGCTGCTGCTGCAAATGCTGCACAGAGCCCACAGCACCTTCTGGAGCAGGTACAGGCCCTGCTGACCCAAGGATATGCAATCACTGTCATTATTTTTATCCCTGTTCACACAATTTCACGTTTCCCTGTAACGCTAAGTCACTTACCTGGCTTTATTTCGAGTTTATCCCTGTCAGCCCGGTTATCTCGCTCCATATTTACTTCCTCCCCAGCTGCACCACCTGCAAATTTCTTCCCTGTCCATGTGCTGGCTCTGCAGGATGATCAGCCTTATGCAAACAGAAGTGGACCTGAATTTTCTGCTCTGCCACTCAGCATCTCCCTGTCCTGAACTGACACTGCCTCCGAGAGCTCTCCTGCGAGAAGGAGACACTGAAAAGGATGGATTTGATATTGAACAGCGCATCCCCAGTCCTCAGCCAGCCCCTGGTACACACAGACAGCCCAGGTGGGCTCACCTGGCTCAGGATCTGCCTGTGCCACGAGTCAGGCAGCAGCTTTGAACCACCCCAAATGGAAACCCGGGCTGAGATGGAAGCAGATGGCAAGACAATGCTGGGGATCGTGCTGGGCATTAAGGAAACAGGAATCCTCTCAGAGCCACATTTCCTACTTGAAAAGAGGATATGCTGGATGTGCTTGATACTTTGCTACACTACAAAGTTTTACTTAAAAGCAGGAAAGCTTTTCTATTTTAGACACAGTGACACCACATCGAGAGCTTTTCCAAACATGGATTATTCTGGGTGTATGAACTTCCCAGAGCCAGGAGGGCTGCACCAAACTCTCCATTTCCTGCTGGATTTACTTCACCACTCCAACCAGACTCCAGCCATCACCAGTTGGATGTCCCTGCCCCACACCAATGATTAAGACCAATGTGCTCTTATCAAAGGCAAACTCCTAGAAACACAGGAACATAACCAGATCACTGGCACAAAGAGCACATTCTATAGGGAAGGAGACAACAAAACTCACAAAAAAACCCCCAAAAGAAGTATGAGATAGGCATGGAGTTCACTGCGTGTGGCAGAAATCTTTAAAAAACTCACAGGACTGCTCCCTGTCCCACCTGATCTCAGTGAGCTTCGTGGTGAGCTTTGGCTCCCACAACAGAGGGACCTCTCCAGCCAAACGTGTCTTGAGGCACCCAAACAGACTCCTTGAACCCCTCACAGTCCTGCACAAAACACAATCCCCTCTCACCTCCTCCTTTTCTGGGATGCAGAGCCCCAAACCAGCACTTTGCCAGGGAAAAGCAAGAGGGGAAGAGCATTTCTGGGGTGGAGAGGGGAAGGGGCAGAGCACAAAAGGCCAGGCAAGCTGATAAAGAACAAGGCCTTGGCCTGGTGTTTCAGATCAGTCCCTGATCATTCCAACACCAGCTGCCCTCGTGCCCATTTGGAAATGGGATACCCAGGGCACTGGCACTGGCTCAGGGATGCTCGTGCCTTCCTCACCTGGCCCAGCTGCTCCAAGGGGAGGGATCCAGCTCCAGAGACCCCAACAGGCTCCCTCCATGGAGGAGCTGCTCCTTTTCCTTGTTGTTGTTGGGGTTTTTGCTGGTAATTGCATCTCTCTCGGGGCTTCTGCTGACACAGCAGCGGGAGAGCAATTGCTTTGTGTTCATGGAGAGAGAACTAAGTGGGCAAAACTTCCCAAATGGAGACCAAGGCTCTGCTTTGGAAAGCAAAAAAATAAACCACCTTGGTCTGGGATCACCTCTAAACTAATAAAGCTGCATCCACAGAAAGGACTTTTATTACAATTTCAGCAAGAAGAAATGAAAAATCATCCTCTCCAGCCAGCATAATTATATTGGAAGAGTTTATTTAAAGTGTAACCCAGGCCTTTGATTCTGCCTCGACTGACAAAACGTTCTTCAGATGCTCTCTTCAGTCACATTGGCTCAGTCACATCAGCTTAGCACGACTGAAGGGCACTTCTAAGGCTTTCTTAAAGCTTCACAAGTCGTATTTGCTCCTTCTGTTATTATTTAAAGTTTCTCTATATGGAAGAAAAGGATGAGTTCCCCACGGGCCTTTGCTAGCCCAGAGCACGTGAGAATTCATGGAAAAAGTAAAAGTTAGCACCCATTTGACAGAGGGTAAGACTTTGCCAGGACCAGGGCTGTGTGTAATTTATAACCATGTTAACAAAGTGAACTTCAGGAAAGTTCTAAAATCTCCTTATGAGTACCAGAGAGGGGACAAAGACACAGTTAAAATGTATTAACCTGGTGCCCCGGCAGAAATTCAACACAAGTGAAACCCAGGTGTGTTGTCTGTGTTCAGGGTGGTGTGAACACACCTCGGTGCACCCCGGATCCCCGGGGGACGGGGGGATCCCCAGGATGCCCTGCAGGACACAGCTCCAGGAGGGATGGCAGGGCTCAGAACGCACCTCAGGTTTTCCTGAGGTAAATGGGATGTGAATTAAAAGCCACGGAGGCCTCTCCTGACTGGCAGGAGGGAATGAGGGAGGGCAGGCCTGAAAGCAGAGCTGGATTGTGCGACACCTGCCAGACAGAGAGTGGGAATCTGCAGCTCTTCCCTCCCTGCTCCAAGGCACTGCTCCTCAGCTCCTGGCTGCTCCTGAGAGTGGGAATCTGCAGCTCTTCCCTCCCTGCTCCAAGGCACTGCTCCTCAGCTCCTGGCTGCTCCTGTGATCCCTCCTGCACTCAGCACCTGCTACAGGAGCCTCTCTCCAGGCAGAGCCCAGGAAATGCTGTCCCCTGGTGCCATGGGGAGGTCACTGAGCTGGCAGGGGGCTCAGCAGAGCTCCCAGCACTGGCTGGAGGGGACGAGAGCCAGGATCAAAGCCAGGGCACAGCCTCAGCATCACAGCTGGTCTGAGAACTGCTGGGTGCTGAGTCCACCCCAGATGCAGCCGGGAATTCTGCCCGCTCTGCCAGCTCGTCGCTTTAGAGATCAAAGCTGCACCTCCAGAAAAGAGATTTTACAGATCCGAACAGACAGAAGGGAAAAAATGATGAAAAATGCAGCGTGACTTCTGAAGGGAAGCACTTCACTCCAAGCCACACACGCACCTCGCTTCCTGCTCCAGCCTCCCCAGGTTACCACGAGCCCCAGGAAAAACATCACGGCTTGAACTTCAAACTGCACCTAACAGGTATTTTAGGAAACACACAAACACAAGGGCAGCTCTTCACCAAACTGATGCACACTGGAGGAGCATCGACTCTGATGAACATGCATAATCATAAAACTGGCTGAGCAAGGCTCAATTCCTCAAAACTCAATTCCTTAAACTTTAAACTTTAGTGCAGTAGGTCTAAAGCACATAACAACCTCAAACCAGGCTGGATATAAGATGTCTACTAAAGAAAACCAACAGCAAAATCAGATTTCTCTGCAGCCTCGTGGTTCCTGCACCTAAGGACTGCAGCACAGCCATTCCCCATCACAGAGATCACCTGGGGCAGGTAACAGAAGAGAGCAACCACTGAAGGTCACAGGATTTAGCAAGAACTTGGTGTTTAAAGAGGTTCTCCCTCACCCATCAACACTAAGATCCGGCAAGAAGCTGTTCTAGACTGGGAGTTTTTGTCTGGAGTTCAGTGACTCCAGCAGAGCTGTCTGCAGGTGTTGGGCACTCCCTGCAGACACACAGACATCACCTTCCCAACCTGCCCACTCCCTCCCAGCTCTTTGCTGGGAGCAAGGATCTCCTCCCAAAAAGACACCTCTGCACCTCCCTTAACCAAGTGAAACGATTCCATGTTGCACATGGCAGAACACGGTGGATGTGGGATGTTTTTCCTTGCTCTCCCACACCAGCACTGGGGAAGCAAAGAGCTTCTCCTCCAGCCCCCACATTCCAGCCTGACTTACACCAGCTTCCTACCCTCTGGCCTCAGAGGGGCATAAGCAAGATGTGGCCTCAGACAGAACTGAGTTCATGGGGGAGGGGAGGAATTAAACTCCAAATGAGTCACTGTTCCCTCCCCATAATCCACAGCAACATCTGTGGATATTCCAAGAGCAGTGGTTCTTAATGCTCTGCACACAGGGCAGACCCAGCCCTCCTCCCAGGGCTCCTGGGAGATGCTTCCCAAAATAAAACCCGTGTGTCTGGAGGGTTAGGACTGACCTGTGCATCAGGAGTTGATGAGTTATGAGCCAACTCCTGCCCCAGTCACAGCCGTGCTATTCTCCTGGAAGCAAAACTGGACCATGGAGTCACAGAGGCACTCAAGGGCCGATTCCTCTGTCACAGGGAAAAATTAACAGTGATCCTCTCAAAAAGCACAAGGGAAAGGCAGCAGGATCGGGCCAATTGTGACGGAACAGAAAACATAAAGGAAGCCTTGGACAACCTCCCAGCAACAACGATGGGAATTCCGTCTGAGTAATAAATCCAAGCTGCCTGCAGCACTTCCAAAGCCCTGCCAGCGTCACCTGCGTGGCCGTGCCACAAACCTCACCCCACACAGGGCAGACGTTCCGGGCCAGAGCACAACCCTGTCAACAAGGTGCTGCAGAGACAGAGAGCTGGGACAGGCAGCGGCCAGCCCGTCACACCTGGGTGGCCACAGAGCAGTGACCACACCTGGCTGCAGCCACCAGCAGGCACTCAGCCCCAGCTCCAGGTGTACATGAGTGTGCACCTGGATCAGTGTGTGTGCAGTGCACACCTGGATCAGTCTGTGTGCAGGGCACACCTGGAGCTCAGTCTGAGTATGATGCACACCTGGATCACACTGTGTACAGTACACACCTGGATCACAGTCCGTGTATGATGCACACCTGGATCACAGTCCGAGTACAGCGCACACCTGGAGCACAGTCTGAGTAGGATGCACACCTGGATCACAGTCTGTGTGTGATGCACACCTGTACTATAGTCTGTACATAAGTGTACACCTGTATTATAGCGTGTGTATAACTGTGCACCTGTATGACAGTCTGAGTACTATGCACACCTGTATTATAGTCTGTATATAAATGTACACCTGTATTATAGCCTGTGTACAACTGTGCACCTGTATTAGTCTGTGTAGAGTGCACACCTGTATGACAGTCTGCGTACAAATGTACACCTTTATTATAATCTGTGTATGATGCACACCTGTATCACAGCCTGTGTATGACTGTACACCTGGATTACAGTCCATACACAAGTGTACACCTGTATTGATGCACACCTGTATTACAGCCTGTGAACGACTGTACACCTGGATTATAGTCTGTGTATGATGCACACCTGTATCAGTCCTGCATACAGTGCACACCTGTATTACAGCCTGTGTATGATGCACATCTGTATTGCAGTCTGTGTATGATGCACACCTGTATGACAATCCCTGTACAACTGCACACCTGTATTACAGCCCGTGTACAATGCACACCTGTATCACAGTCTGTGTATGACACACACCTGTATGACAGTCCCTGTACAACCGCACACCTGTCACAGCCCGTGTACGATGCACGCCTGTCCCATTACCTCGCGGCTCCCTTTGTGCACGAAGGCTCAGCAGCCAGCCCAGCTGCGCTCCAGCGTTCACCTGAGGGCACAGACCTGTCACAAGTTTACGTCCTCTCGCCCAGCCGGGGCAGGAGCTAGAGCCCGGCACAAGGAGCGGTGCTGCAGCCCTGGGTGCCCTCGCGTCCCTGAGCACTGTCACAGCCCCGGCCGGCTGTCACCCCGCGGCAGTGCCCGCTCTCCGGGCCATGCGGGGCCGGTGCCCGTGTCCCCCGAGCCCGGCGGGGTGCCGGGGGCTCTGCGGGCACAGCCACCCCCGGCCCGGGTCCGGCTGGCACAGGGATGCTGTGGCTGCCCCATCCCTGGCAGTGCCCAAGGCCAGGCTGGACGGGGCTTGGAGCAGCCTGGGGTAGCGGAAGGTGTCCCTGCCATGGCAGGGGGTGGGACTGGATGCGCTGTAAGGTCCTTCCAACCCAAACCATTCCATGACTGATTCTACATGCCCGGTGTGGCAGGGCAGCCCCGGCCCCGCTCGGGCGCTC
>VWZT01014374.1:0-42264 GCA_013397055.1 Pachycephala philippinensis
CACCCTAAGTGAAAGGAAACGTTGAGTTTTGTGTCCTGTTGAGAGAAAGCAATGGAATTAATATTTAGGGATTAGAAATCCTGTACCGATATAAGAAATATTTCAAAACCCAAAAGAAGAGTGTTTTCATTCATTTATCTTTTCACCTGCTTTATGCCACTTTCTGTAGTCTAGAATACAACAAACCTGCTAATGCTACGGAAAACGTTGGCAGTATTATTTTCTATTGTAGAAAGAGAAATGCTACTTATTCTAACATTGAATGTACCAGTTAAAATTAATTCTTATCTTCTCCACATTATCAAATATTCTGCTATTCATACCAGTTTTGTTCAAACAAACAAAAACGAATCTGACTCGCATTTTGAATCGCGTTCTAAATGTGATTTTAATGAGGCTTGGGGGAAGGATTGCAATCATCTAGCCTGAACAGTGAATATACATTTTGTGATCTATCCCATTTCAAGCTCTTAAGTGTTTGTATACTAGACAACCCATTTTTTAAGCCTTTCATTACTGAATCAAGGAATTCAAGTTAGTCCGTGATACCAATACAGTTGCAAGCTTTATAATTTAAAATATTTTGTTTGGTATATTTGTATATCCTAATTTCAACAACAGGTCTCCTTTATCTAAAATTTGTAGCTTAATTGCTGATAACCATGTCCTGGAGTGCATCAAGCACAGCATTGTGAGCCAGACAAGGGAGGGGATTGTCGTACTCTGTGCTGGTGCAGTCTCTCCTCGAGTCCTGTGTACAGTTTTGGGCACCACAATATAAGGGGGATGAAAAGCTATTGGAGAGCATCCAGAGGAATATCACGAAGATGAAGGATCTAGAGGGGAAATCATATGAGGAGTGGCTGAGGTCTGTTCAGCCTGGAGGAGACAGAGTGGAGACCTCATCACAGCCTTCCTCGTGAGGGGAAGAGGAAGGGCAGGCACTGATCTCTCTTCAGTGGTTACCAGTGACAGGACCCTAAGGAGTGGCATGAAGCTGAGTCAGGGGAGGTTTAGGTTGGATATTAGACAAAGGTGTTTTTTACCCAGAGAGTGATCAGGCACTGGATCAGGCTCCCCAGGGAAGTGGTCACAGCACCAAGCCTGACAGAGTTCAATAAATGTTTGAAAAGTGCTCTAAGGCAAATGGTGTGATTCTTGGAGTTGTCCTGTGCAGGGCCTTGATGATCCTTGTGAATCCCTTCCTGCTCAAGCTATTCTATGACTTGGCTAGCCTTAGATCAGATGCGCAAATCCTTCCCAGCTTGCCTGAGTAATCTATCACAAGAAATTTCATCCTTTTAAGGTTTCCCTGGGCATAGATAGATTCATTTGGTAATGAAATTCTTACCATTCTTGTTGTACATTAAGAATGTCCAACCTGATTCTTGTAATGTCTGCTTTGTAGCCTGTATGGGCGGGAGTCAGTGTTTCCAACCCTTTTCTGCGGGTCTTGCTGTTGCTCTGTGAAGGTCTGGCCCTTCACTGTCACTCCCAGCAGTGTTCCTTTTTAGAAGTCTGAACTATGCTCATTTTTCTCAGGCATTAAATTTTTCACAACCCTCAGAAGAAATGCATTTTCATAATCAAAGAAATAAGAGTGTTTAGCTGAGGGCTGTTAGATCTTCTGTGTCCTGAACACTAATGAGGTTTTATTTCTTTCTAATAACAAAACCAAATTTCATTCTGTGGATTCTGCATAACTGAAACTCTTCTCTTCAGTAGCAGAAGCTGAGAGAATGCCTGAATGGTTCACTCTCAAAACATTTGAATGCAGTGTGGTTGCTCTCCATTGTATTTTTAAAAGAGGCTAAAATGAATATGTAATGGGATTTCTCCGGGCAGTATGTTTTTTGATTGACTCCATTTTTGTGTTTCTTTAAAGTAGAGTTAACAGAGTTGGAGCAGAGTTAACAGAGTTGGAGTTGCTCTTAAAACGTAGTGATATTTTAGTACACTTTGCAAAAACACTAGTATTACTAGACTCATGGGAAAGGGATATAGTTAGATACACAGGCAGTAGTACATATCTGAATCCCCTAAAAAAGTAGTTATTGCATTGTGTTTAGTTACTTTCTTTTTATAAATACAGTGCATTTGTCACAATCTAGCCTATGTGTATTGTCCCTAAAACTAAAATTTAAAAACTTGTCTTTAATCCAATACTCCAGGATAAATTCAAATTAATTCCCTCAGCAGTCTGTGATCTTGGGTTGTCCAAGACAGACTTGGGTTGTCCTGCCTTGCTAAAAAAACAAAAAAAAAAATTAGACTAAATAATTTTAAGTATGCTGAACTTACAAATATTTAATAAGTCTTATGGAAGTAATTAGTTGTTCGTATCGATCTTCTGTTGAATTTTTGATCATATGGTGGAAGAAACAAAGATAGTAGAAGGTTTTTTCTAGTTCTCATTCATTTTGGCTGATCAGGAATGTCTTCAGACACACATACATGTTGCATTGCTTCATACCACTGATTACTAGTATTAGCTTAACTTTTTATCTGGACACAGAGCAACTGTTTAAACTCAAGTTGTGCTTCTAGTGGGTAGTGGAAAAGCTGGAGATAATTACTGTGCTTTTCAAACTGTTTTGTGTAGTTACTGAATAGTGTAGTGAAAGTGAAAAGTCATGTGGTCCAAAACATGATAGGCAATGACCCCATTTCCAAGCCTGACCAGATTGTTCTCTGCAATTGCTTCAGGGCATCCCATTTGAAATGCAGGTCCTCAAAACAGGATCAGGAATATTTTAAACCCAAGAAAACCTATGGCTTTCTGTCTCTGTCATGCCTGCTGTCACCTTCTCTGCGGGATATGTATTGATAGTAACAAATAACATGGAATAATTCCCAAGTGCTTTCTGGGTGCTTGTGTGTCTTTTCTTTTTTAGGACAGCAACAGCAAAAATGTGGCTGAAGATTGATGATTCCTCTTCCATCCTTTTATTGAGAAATAGGCTGCAGTGTTAAATAGGCCAGTGAGGAGAGTCCAAGCCTGATGAGTCTGTTTACTGAAAATTATTTGATAAAAGAAATAATCTGTTTATACACGTGGGGAAAAGTAGTTCTTGTGCGTTTAGATGCCTTGCATGTTACTTAGAATCCAGTAAATCCTCCCACGCTGCTGAGAAAATAGCAAGCTGCAGTAAACATAACTGTGAAATCTAAACTTAATGGGGACAGAAATTCTGAAGCACATTTACCCTCCAGCCAGTTCTGTACATCTGGGATAGCCAAGTCTATTAGCATTTGGCAATGATTAAAGCTTGAACTTTTAACTGTCATATAATACAATAGGAAAATTGGAAAGTACGTCCAGCTTTGCTAAGATTTGTGAGAAATGTGGGATGTTCTGGGGTTTTGTATCTTTGAAGTTCATAGGTGAAAGTGATGATATATGTTGTCAATATAGTGGTTTTATGAAGAGCTTCAGCATACCTTACTGAGCCTGCAGGACATTCTCAGTGGCAACACAATTAGCTGTTGCACCTCATATAATAAGGACAGCAGATGTGCAGCAATGCTGGATTGGAAAAGCAACTTCTTTTTTTGCCTGATTTGACCTTTTTCACAGCATTTGCTCCCTTGTCTACCAGCTGTGATGTTGCTATTATAGACACTGGTCAGACCTGTCTTGCCCGTTATATCTTTTGTTGTGTACACTTGATGGTGTTGAGAGATGTGCAAGCCTGACCACATATTGCAGTGAAAGGGAGGCGTGAAGAGATGTAGGTAGATCACAGAAAATTATTTTATGCTTAAGCAAACTGGACATAGTAACTCCATAGGCCTGATGGGATGTACCCATGAATGCTGAAGGAACTGAGGAGGCTCCTCTCAATGGTCTTTGAATGATCAAAGCAATTGAGAGAAGTACCTGAGGACTGATGCAAAACTGGGAGGAGTGGCTGAGCTTCTAGAAGGTTCCTAGAAGCCTATGGGATACCTTTGGAATATTAGGCCAAGTGGTAAGAAGATAACTAGGATTTCTGAAACAGAAGTCACAGGTTTGTTTGTTCCTGAAGTAGTATGCTTTAAAATGCACTTTGAAGTGACAAAAACCTGAATTCTGATCCTGTTTCTTCTTCAGCCAGGAAAATGACCTTAGACTCAAAATAGAGGCTTTTTATTGATCATGTTGAGGTCTACCTTACTTCTGAGAGACCATCAGATAAGTATGCTAGGTTTGAATGGATGAATTTTGAATATATTTTTATTTCTCTGATCTTCTCTTGCAAAAAAAAAAAGTGGTTTGAGGGTGTTTGCTTGTGTATGTATTAAGTAAATTGGTCTGCTGCTATTTTGGATTCATAGGTAACAAAGTGCAAGGTTCAAAGCTAAAATATAATTAGAGTACTAGGATGCTTTCTGATGTTCACTTGCTAATGAGGAATTGTGAGATGGTATAAAATGACCACATGTATTATTTCCCAAGCCTCCTAGATTTAATACATGTAGGTGAGTAGATAAGTTTCTTAAAGCATATTAACAATTTTTTTGAGAAATTTATAACATCTTTCCGTAAGTGATGATGACTTTATAACTCACTGTATCATAAAACAAAACTTTGCAAACATAAACATGCTTTGTGTCAATATGGTTTATCTGACTCAGACTCTTCCCGTGGTTAGAGGAACTTTTTGGTTTGAAGGACGAAGTGAGGCAAACTCACAGACTTTGATTTCTTCAGAGACACACAGTGCTGCTGAAGAGACTGTACATGACAGGCCAAAATGAGGCAATTTGACATAAAGTAACAAGCACCTAATTCATCTCCATCAGTTCTGATGAATTCCATGCTGAGAGAAGTCTACATAGAGCACAGGACTTTGCCTTCGTAGTTCCCAAGACATGTTGATAGTGCATTTAATAGCAATTTCACAAACAATTTCTACTGTACAATTTAATCTTTTTTCTTCTTTTTCTTTTTCATGAAAATAGCATTAATGTTTTGGAGAAGGTTTATTTGTTCTAGTAAAGTGTTGTGACATTTATTGAGGCCTATACCCCGTAATGCCTACTTTCTTCCCATCTGTGAGTCACTGTGAAAATAAAGATTACTTTCCCTGCCATCAACTCACACACAAGCTAATTTTACAGCCTTGTCAAATGGCAGGAGAAATTACTGGTTATCACTTCTTAATCAGGCTCAGTTGACAAGACTAGATTGGAACAGAAACATGGTGTGACTGAAGCTTGTTGCTGTAAATTGAATACTTTAACATTCTAAGACAATTACTATGTAAATTTCACTGGGAAATGTTTTGTCCTGGTAGCTTATGGAGGTCTTGTCAGCACCTGGGAGCCCAGTGGGTGCTGTAGTTTCTTTTAATAAAGGGAAAGAAAAGGTCAGATCTGAAAAAGCAGCTTAGCTAAGAGAGCGAGAGCTGACAAAGCCAGTGGGGAAAAAAAGGTTGAAAATCTCTTTCTGTTTTGCTTTAAATTTCTCTGGCACCTCCCGTAAGAGGAGAAAATTAGAGGTGGGCTGCTTTTATGATCCAGAAACTGCCATAGTTGGCTGCTACCTTGTTTCCTAAATGCAGCAAAGGGATGTCTGTGAGACACTTAACTTCTCCTATGTTATTATCTATCAGGGCAATTTTCAAGGTTGTTGATGTGTTTGGAAGGCACAGAGCCTGGTAACGGACCACAGCATTGCTGCTGGTTTCCCTTAATGTGCATAAAACATTGTTGATGTATCTACAGGGTCAAGCAAATTGCTGCTTTTATGAATCAGCTTTTGCTGTCAAGTGGCTGGAATGGTGCCAGCACTGCTCTCCTTTCTCATGCTTTTAGAAGCCAATATTCTTTCATTTTGTCTTCTACAGAGGCAGTATATTTCTGCATGTTTCTGTTAACTGTGAAGCTGTAAAGATGGAGGATTTGAAAGTTCTGCCTCTTTTCTTAAGCTCATGTGATGTTTTAGGACACTTTTTTCCCCCCTACATGTAAAGTTATCAGGGAAGCAAACAGAACTGTTCTTAGTCCTTGAAGTAAAAATATGCTGTTATTTGTGCCCAGTAGAGTAGGCTAACCTACAAAATGAAATCATAATAGTTTTAGGATTTTAAGTAGTGAATAAGAAAGAAGTGTAATTATAACTCCTTTTCACTACTTTTCTTTTTAGGAATAGTCCTCTTTTCAGGTTGTATTTTAAAGGTGCTTGCTGCAGATAGCTTCATGGTGTTTCTGGAACTGTTTTTTTCCTTCCTCAGGCAGGTTAATATTTCAGGAATGGAAGAACCTCTTGCTATTCTCTTGACCTTCTAAAAGTCTCCCTGCAACTTTGAAGCCAACTCTAAAATTGTTTTGTTCAGAAACTTGGTTTTGATTCTTGTTTCAACCCAGCCGAAGAATTCTGTATCTCAAAGGAATAACTAATTCAATTTTGAGTGTTTTAAAGAACTTAAACGTTAAAGGGTGTGACATATTGTTTCTATGAATAAGCCTTGAACTCCTGGAGCCAAGTGCCCCGCTCCAAAACCAAACTGTAGGAGCAGCATGCAAAACTGGTGGAAAATTCTTTGTTGATTACATGTATTTAAAATTTTTTACTATAGAAATTATTTGCAGATAAATTCTACCTCACCTTTTTGTAAAGTACTTGGGTTTCATAAGTAGCCATCCTCTGGTGACTCTGTGGCAGGTGTGCATAATAATATTGTGCAGCTTTCAGAGTTCAGTTTTTCAAAAGAGTAATAAATTACAAAATTTAATCATACGTATGATTAGTGCTTAATAATGTATCTAATAGAAGGGAGTGAGGAAGGAGATTCTTTGGACAGAGGTTGATTTTCAAAGCAGTAAGTACAACTTCACAATGTGGAAACAGCTTGTGGACTGGTAGAATAGGGCGTCTGTTTGTGAAAATCTCATCCAGAAGTCTCTGAGGGACTAATTTAATGATGTAGTGATATTCTTTGATAGGAAATACTAGATATTAAGTTCTGAAATATCATGGAAAGAGAGACTAAATTGATCGAGGACAGCGATATTTGAAAGCAAAATTCCTAACTTTTGATTCATTATAATCTTGAAAATGACATTGTATCTGACTCATCAGCAAATTCATCATTTGATGCCAGTTTTTGGTTTTTTTTGTTTTTTTGTTTTTTTTTTTTACACAGGTGTTAACATTTATAAAATATTTTTTGGCAAAGTCCACATTGCTAGTGTTATTTAATAATTCTGAGTATTTGTGCAGGGGCAATTCATAATGCCCCTTGCATATTCTCTTCTAATCTCCTATTGTTCTGAATGGTAATGTAATAACTTCAGGATGACTGTTGCTTATCATGGTTATTTTCTTGCTAAGTGTACCTACCAAGATATTTCAGACATAACACAGAATTTATTCTGAGATTAAATGACTTCAATAAATAAGCTTGAAGAAATCTATTATTTATGCCAAGAAATTTTCCATTTTTTTAACCTTAGCTACTGAACCTATTATTCAGCATTGTTCCATGAATAAGTGCTAGTGTGCTGCACTAAAATAATGTTATGTTTAAATGCAATAAAAGAGGCATCTTTAGGAAAGCTTCTGTTGTACATTACTATGGCCAATCTATAGTATTCTATTAAGGTAATGCAGAAAATGTTTCTGCTGAGTAGGAGCCCTTTTCTGGTTTCAATTGTCAGCTTCTTCACCCCCTTGGATAGTATTCCTGCCATGAGTCCTGGATATATACTGTTGCTTCTTCATCCCCTTGTCCCCTGCCAACTTGTTGATTCAGGCACTTGGATGCTGCCCTCTAGAAATAAATTACCTTGCATTCCAAAGGGCTTAAAATAATCTCTTTTGGTGGCAGCCATTTATTTGTTTTGAAAAGTACAACCAAAAGACTAGTAGTTACTTGACTGAACTCTTTCTGAAAAGTTCTGCATTTTAAGTGTCTAGGATGAGTGCATTGTATAAAAATACAAAATTTAAACTACACACTTTCTTTAAATTAAAAAAGAATTCACCTAGCGAACACACAATGGACATCCTCTTCCCAGTTTGCCTTTATAATAGGACCAGCATGCAGTAGGATTATACTACAGAATCAAATTATTTTGGTTTAATAGTTAACTTGCTGTACAGAATAATTATAAACTGTTTTTTTCCATTGTTTTTTGTAATCAAATGTGTCGCTGTGGAATTCAGCAATAAGATGGATTCCCAGTCTCCAAGAAGGAAAGTATTGGTAAGGGATTCCATGAGATGAACTGAAGACGATCAGTAGTATAGGCAGTATAGTCCTAAACACTGAAAGCCACTGTCTGTTAAAGGTCAAGAGGAGAGTTGGCATGTTACTTGCATGTGATGTGACTGCGTGGTGAAAGGACAGGAGAGATAACATGCCCATAACTTGCTGGATTCGAGTCCTGGCTGTGAAATGGGCAAGCTGTTTGAATTCAACAGCCTAGTCTGGCAGTCTATAGAGCTAGGAGTAATCCCAAATTCACCCTCTGAAGAAGACTGGAGGTCTGGGTCTATTCAGCTAGGATATGCCACGGGATGTGCAGATGTTTACTGTCACACTGCACTGGGTGCTGATGGTGTAGCCTGGCACATACCTAGAGATACAAACATAGGTGTGAGCTAAGCTGACTGATCAGGATTTTTTTGAATACTTTGTGGAAGACAGCATCAAACCTTGAGCATTTAAACCTCCAGTTTTGTAAATGATCACTTACCAGCCACTAATGAGGAAGCTGCGTCAGTCCTGTAGCTGAACAAGGTAAGCTGAGGAAGAAGTAGTGTGAGGTTGTAAGCAAAGTGAATGAGTAGTGCCTCAAACATTAAACGTTAAAAGTACTGCTAAACTGAGCGATTTGGTTATGTGGAGAAACACAAGTATGGAGGTGAGGATAAAAGTGAGGAAAAATATAACGAAAACAGTGAAAGACTAGTCAAATAATGTGCTCTTAGCATCCTTAAGTATTTTTCCTCTTATCAGTGTGGGAATGGTAAGCATATATACATAGCCAGAGCTGATTACAGAAAACACTTTCATGGAAATTATTATGATCAAAGCCAAAGTGAAAAATCAGTTTGGTATACTAATTTCAGGTAGGCTGATTTAGTTTTCTGCCCTCAATCCCAAAATTATAAAATATCATGGCAAGTTTATCTTCTGAAACTTCATGTGTGTTTATACTAATATATATTTCATTCAAACAAGCCATTTTACAATATATACAGAATGAGTTAACAGAGTCAAATGACCTGTCTTCATCTTCATTTGCCGTTTAAATTAGTCTTGTTAGTGCAGAGTTCTCATACATTTTAAAAGTTAATCCAGTTTAAAGTGCCACTAGGACAAAAACTAGTCCTGATGGAAACAAGCTAAAAATAGCAAATAATACATTACTATTAAAATTATTTTGAAAGACCTAGTATTTGTACCCATTTTTCAGTTCACCACTTTTTAAATTCCTCAATCACAATATGATGTGACACTAAAGCTCTACAGTAATATATTTGCCTTTATCAGTTGAGCTATGATTTCATAATTAAAAGGAGAGCTTAAAGTAAAGTTGATTGACATCAACTACGTAGCAATCTTTTCTATGCTGAGTTACATCTTGGAGCAAACCCTTAATTACTTCCCTGAAACTGGCTGAACCGCCTATCTGTCTGTCTTAAATCTACTAACCTTTCTTGAGTATTGATTTTAGGATTTATTTCTGGGCCTCTATGGATTTCCTAGAATTTCAAGCCTCAGCGAATGTCAGTGTGTTCTTTGGACACTTTATTCTGCCATTCAGCTGTCCACATAGAGCCTACATGCACCTAAAGTGGGCAAGTAATTTGCAGTGTCTTTATGTGGAGGATGACAATTGGAGATCATGTGTGCAAGTACTGTAATTTGCTAAACTGATAAATGTTTGACAGAATTTTCCACTGAAATTTTGAGGTTCTGGGAAAAAGTATGATTTCACTCAGTAGTATTTTAAATGTTTCTATAGGTAGTCAGTTCAGTTTCATTTAACATGTATATCATAATTCAGAAGGTTTTACCTAATGTATATGACATTATAGCATTTTTCCTTTCTACAGCAAACCTTGCTTTATTTTTTATTTTAGTAAATTTTGGTAAGATTGCGTTCTTAAAGACACATGAAAGCATCTTGAATTGCAATTTTTCATTTCTTTGGAGACTCAAGAATTTCACTTTAAAAAAAAAGAAGCAATGTCTTTAGCTTCTAAGTAGTCTTTTTGCAGCCAGGGTATTTGGCATCACTTCTAAAACTCCGGATATAAAGAAGCACACTAATGGACTTTGAACAAATGCGTCATGCATTATATATGTTTATTCTAACAGACATGTAAAGGTTTATTCTCATGGTATATCCAGTGTCTCAGCTGTGGAGGTCTAACTGCATCTTTGTTGCAATTCATGAGCCTTTCCTGAGCATTCCAGCTATTCTTCAGGTCTGTCCTGCAGCCCATCACAGCGCAGAGCCAGCTGCACCCTGCTGTGGACAATGTTGAATAGAACTTCATATAAAATGGATTTCATGTTACGCTTTTTAAAATAATGATCTTCTGTTATAGTTAGAGTCTCACATCAGAGAACAAGGGGCTAAAAATGAGCAGAATTCCACTTGCTGAAGAAAGGCAAGTAAAGCACTACTATGAAACCTAGCAGACTGTCTTAACAGTAGAAAATGATGAAATTTAAGGTTTCATTTCTATAAATTTGAAATCTGACTGGGTTTTTTTGATAAAAGCAGAAAAGGACATTTTGGTGGTTTGTGGCTCTTATTAGAAATCAATTCACATATAGCCAGTTACCTTTGCAATGGCAATCAAGAGTAAATGTAAATGAGGATTAAAGGTCAAAGTTGAATGATGGAGAAATGTTAAGATAGTGTAAGATGCTTTCCTCTTCTAAGTGTGGCTCTGTTTTGGAGTAATCAGTTCAGCAGGAAGAATTGAATAGTTTTAAACTAAATCAATCGATGTTGCTTCTCTTTCTCATCACTTTAGAATACGTCATTACTCTGAAACTGTCAATGAGAATATCCAAATCCAACGACCTTCCCCATCCTTACACACATAAGGTTACAATATTAACCATGCAAATACACACATTTTAGTACAACTGCTTTGAAAAGGTATATTGTTATACTGGAAAGGTGACTTTTTAAAAAAGAAATGTTGTTCTGATGTGTTTGGGTGTTTTGAGTATTTTTTTTCCTCTTACCCTTTAGAAGTTGTTAGTCTGACATATGTGGGGTTCTCCTGCTTGGTTTTGTGTGGTGGTTTTGTCTTTTTTTTTTGGCTTGGGGTTTTATGGAGGAGGAAACTTACTAGTTTTAAAATCATATTTACTGGGAGTTGGAAATGCTAAAGGAACAACTTTTGCTTTCAAAAATCGTGTGAGAATTACATTTATGTCTGGTTAGTTACATTTGTTGTAGTCCAAGAAGCATCCCTGTTGGCAAACAGCTGGCAACAGTAGGTGTTGGTTTGGTAGGGGTTTTTCTTAATTTGCCAGCTGAAACAGCTACGTATTAATAATAGGCTTCATTTGTTGTACTTCTTCCAACAGATAAAAAGAACTTCTACTAAATTCTCTTTCTGCAGCAGATTTTCTCACAAAACATTTGAATATACATACTTAGACTTTTCTGCCCCTAGATAATGAGCACCCTTTTCTCCAGAACTTCACATTCTTGCAAAGCAGCTGTCCTTTTTCCAGTGTGCATATGTGTTTTACCAGCAAGGTGCTTATTAAAAAGCTTCCAGAGTTATTATTTCTGAAAATGGCTTGTCATTGAATTAATTCTCCCTATGTTTTAGGAAGAAAAGTCTGAACTAAAAATTTAAATCTTAATTTTTTAGGAAAGCATCTAAAAACTAGTTAGTTTATTTGCAGGTACGTAACAGTTAATATTTTGCAAATACAACCGTAGTACCTAAGAGTTTTTATTATTTCTTTAGAACATTTCATCGGTGTGGTAGCTGTACAATGTATTTGCAAATATTGATTTCTAAGTGACATTTATAAAGAGGAAATGCAAACTAAGCTGCAAATATATGTAAATTAAAATTATAACCTATAGCAATGTTTGATATGCGTAGTTATGCTTTCTGACAAGGAGCAAAGATATCTATACTTTTTTTTTAAACCTAGAATTTTCAGGTCTAAACTTTTAATTTTGTTTGTTTATTGCAAAGCTGACAGGTTTCTGCTCTAGGGATACCTTTATCAGGATGTGACTTTCTTTTGAGGAATGAGAAATCATTCAGTTACTGTGTCCCCAGAGGTGAAAATGCCAGGCTTTGGTAACAACAGAGGAATGTGTCCCTTTTTTCTCCTTTTCAACAAAACATGAAAGATGAGGTCCTACCAGTTGCAGTAATCTAAACATTTGTCATAAAATATTTTTGGATATTAGGAGACACTGATTTGCATGGCCATTATTTATTTTTGAGTGTTTTGTTTTTTTCTTTCTGAAATGTGTAAACAACTCAATATTGAAAACAGTCAGGTTAAGCACTGATATTCCATAGCTGCTGTGCAATTAAGATGTTGAACGTACCGTGTTTTCCTTTCAAAGATGAAAGGTTGTTTACATTTCCTTGTTTATGAGTCTGCATTTCCAGAATTGTGTGTTGTTTTATCTCTATATTTAACAGGAGCAATCATTTTGGATCTGTAGATGTGAAGTTGGAGTTGTATTTGTGGATGTTTTTGTTTTTCATATTGTAAGCACATGTCACCCAGGATAATACTGAATTGTTTTCTAGAGTTTATCTCTTTGTAGACCAAACGATCATTTCAGATTAGCTTCATATTATGCTTCAGAGCTCTTTTTGATAAGATGATTTGGTTTATGGAAATGATGTCGTAGAAGATATGTCATCTGTCATATTGCAGCAAAAAGTTTTCAGTGAAGGAAAAGAGTTCCAGCCAGTTAGATTTTTTTAACTCATTCCACTTTAATTTTGTCATTGTTCCAATTTATTCAGTATTGTAAGCAATGTGTTTTAAACAATCCTGTTATTTTCACATGACAGTACTTCTTGATTTCACTGTTGAATTTTATGCCAGAAGCCGTGTTGGTCAAATGGCCCAAATGGACGACAGGATATGCCAACTCAGATTTTCAGTATGCTCATACAATTATTTTCTTGCCTCTCCAGCTGTAAGCACAAGGTGTACTTAGAAACACTACCTAACACGAGCATCATTATCCCGTTTCATAACGAAGGCTGGACTTCGCTCTTGCGCACCATCCACAGCATCATCAACCGCACCCCAGACAGCCTCATCGCAGAGATCATCCTGGTGGATGACTTCAGCGACAGAGGTAAGGCCCAGCTTGTTTGGTTTTAACCTGAAACTTATAATGCAGTGGGATCCATATAGGAAGCAAAAAGAGGAGACCTGGACTGCTTGCCTTGATGTACTACTGTTTGATTGTTAGCAGGAATCAACATTTGTAAGAGGCTTTTGTTTTGCTCGGCATGAATTTTATTTTGCTTGGCATTTCATTTCACTGAAATTCATGTCAAAGGGAAGAGAGACTGTGAACTGTTCATTAGCCCTTCTTAATGTTGTATTTTGAATGTTGTTACTGAAATACTGAAAATTCTAATATTTCCTCATCTTTTCCCTTTTCTCTTTTACTCTGAAAATATATCAGCTTTGACCATTTTGGATGCAAGTCATTAGCTTTTGATCCTGGAATTTTATTGAGCTGGGCAGATTCACATACCAGTACAAAATAGCCATAGAGAGAAATGAGGTTCTTTTGAATGAAATGTGAAAAAAATGCTTTAGAATAGTTGATAAAAGTTTACATCATTTATATATAGTAAAACTAAGAAAACTTTAATCACTTAATGTCTTACGCTACCATTACTTCTTGAATGCAGCACAAAAAAATGAATGCCTCAAGTTCCCTAAATTAATTTTAACAGTTATTTAGGTAAAATTCCTCCATGATAAGGATATGGAACTAGGAAATAGGGTTTTTTTCAAATTTCAGGGCATCTCTTAGAAGTTTAAGCATGAAGACCTTTGATTTTGCTGTTTTGGAGGGTGGGTTTTCTGTTTCTGTTGAATCATCAGTTGCTGGTGTGTATGTGAGCTTTGTTCTGATAGATTGATAGACAACAAGAGAGAATTGAACCCTTTGCTAATGTTTTACTGAAAACCTTTGTCTCAGCTAGGAACTTAGAGGGGCAGATTTCTGACCTACTGTTTTAAGAAGCCCCTGGGTGAGTGCGAGAAATATTAATAGAGTGCTGCAGTAGCAGAATCGTTTTTGTAACTTGATATTTCAGGGTTTAGAAAGATAAATGCTGCACACATCTATCTTGCCCTCTCATATCTGCTGGTTTACTTGCAGTATGTCCTTTGATGAACGGCCTCTCGATCTGTAATGCAATTTAAGTGAAATTGTAAAGTGAGTACAGTTCTGACTATTCTATGTTCATGAAATCTAGACCGCAGATGAAATTTTTTGAAACCAGACCTGTAAAACAGCATGACCAGGCTGTTTCTGCAGGCTAACAATTTCCTAGCAGTAAACAACTCATGGGGAAGTCTGCAAGTTGGTTTTATGAGGTATCTGACAAGTAAAAAAGCTTTTTTCTTTTTCTTTTTCCTTTNAAATAGCAGCTATTGAGGCTATGCTTGCTCAATGTGGTAATACTGTAGCATTTTTTTAATGAAGATCATAATCGCTGTTGTTGATGCATTTTAAAATATGTTAGTGTCTTGTAAAGCTTATCTACTTCCAGGTTATTAAGAAAAAGAGTTGATGCCAGTAAACAGGCTGTTGCTCTTTCTTGCATGCTCCTAGTTTCTGCTGATTGCTGAAAGTACTATTAATTGCTATAACACTATAAAAATCTCCATAGTCTTCTTCATTTCCGGTTATATAAAGCTATCTGACTTTTCAGTGAAACAGTTTTCAGCTGGAAGAAGTAGTTCATATAGCATAGAAATGTTTAACAAAAGTGTTTAACATATGTTTGAAAAACTGAAAGAAATCTACAAAACAGACTTATATGAAGCTGGGCCTGGAAGTGTGGTACCACTAGAACGATTTGCTTCTGTTTATTGGTGTTATTAAAATAAAAATCAGAAATGCTCTTGTGAATGGTTGCCAGTTTTGAACTTGAACATATTTGGTACTGTGTGTTCTAAGAAGAGAGATCACACAAGAAAAATCTGCTGCAGTCTCTACTCTGAATTCAGTAACATTGACTTTTAGGTCAGTTGAATCATTTTGGTATACCTGAAGTTGGTTTAATTCATGTATTTTTGATCCTCTAAACTTTATTTAACTGAGACTATATTGTGTTTTCTTGTGCTCTTTTTTCTTTTTTATGAGGTAGTCACACATAATGAGTTGGATTATTTTATGTTGAGAAAAGGCTGACTGATATCTATTTCTGTCCCCTCCCAATTCATAAAACAACCTGTTTTTAAGAAGTGGCAGATCCTTTCACACTTTAGTTGCCTTTCTGAGCCTGAGAGAAATAAAGCAGCATAATAGATACTGAAGCCGGGTTAGGCAAAAAATTCAGTTTGTGTGTTCAGATGTTGTCAAAACTCATAGAATCATTGCAAGCAAGGTTTGCTGCTGTGTTGAGGCAGTACAATGATTAGTGCTAAATTCATATCCCTTTTCCTTATTGTATAATTTCTTCATGAAGTTGCATATGCCATATAGCTGACAAATGGCTATTATTTTGCGAAATTGGTTATATATTATTCAAGTAACGTGTGTATACTATTCTTGTTCCATAACTTCGTATTATAAGGGAAGAGTTTTCTGTTAGCAATCTAAATACCATTTGTAGATAGTCAAAAGTGAAAATGAGGTATTTCAATAACAATGGTATTTTAAAAGTTGTGATTAAATAACAAACACTTTCCTCTAAATTTTTCTATTAATCCTGCTGTTCCTTTTTACAAACATCTAGGAAGTTATGAAAAGTCAGTTCCTATTAGAAACAGTAAACAAGAAAAAGTAGAAATTTGAAAGCTGTGTAAAAGATTTTTTAAAAAAAGGGTCCAGCATTTTTTCCTTCTTTTTAACTAATGCAGAGACAAATACTGAAATGCACTGAAAAAAACTTTTGATAACAAATGATGAAAATGTTTTAGTGAACAGCTAGATACCAAGAGTTTTCTGTTTTGTCTGCAGAATTACTTGTATGCCTTCATTTTATTCATATTCAGTCCTTTGGCTTTTATGATCAAAACCTTTAGATAGTTCATGCATAATATTCAGCATAAATTATGACATTTAGATGTTATAAAAGTAAAAGGACAGCTGCACATCTTTAAATATCAATATAATGCAGACTAAAGGCTTGGTATTAAGAGGGAGGTAAGCAAATGTTATGAAACTTGAAAGTGCAATATTTGGTTATGGACAGATTTAATATAAAACACCACATGAATATTAGAAGTCATCTGTGACAGAAGGAAATGTAGATTTAAATATAGGCACATAGAGTTGTAAGATTTCTTTATTCATATAATTTACAGAGAGTGCTTATATTTAAAAATGGTGAAGCAACAAGTTGGAGAAAAATGTCTGATTTAGTGAAACTCCATTTCAACAAAAATAACAACTTTAATTTATGTTGTAAACACAAATGGCGGAAAGTTGGTGTACTGGTGAGATGAAAGAGGACTGAATCTAGAGGTCGTAGGTGCTCTAATACATGTGAAATAAATATTGTCACTTAACAAGCACTATAGAAGGCAAATAATAGACTTCCACTTAGTTTGTCTTAGAAGTCTGTGGATACAGTAAGGGTGCAATTTAATGATGTACATGCTTTCGCATACTAAAGCACGCAAAGTATTTCTGACTTTGTAATGGATTTGGGGTTGCAAATCTAGTACCTGATTCATGTAAGCCCTGTATTTCAAACTCAAAGTCAAAGACCCATTAGTTTCAGTGTCACCTACCATGGAAAATGAACCTTTATATTGGAGATACCAACACACCTGTGTCAGGTATCTGCAGGTGGCTTTGTGTGCAGCTCTGGTTTTGTGGCCCTGATTTCTGGGAAAATTAGCCTTGTGGAAGTGTTTTTGGTTTTTTTTTCTGGGAGGGTTTTGGGATTTGTATGAGGGTTGTTTGAAATGGAAGACGGGGAGGATTGGTTTGAAGGTTTGACTTTAGAGATTGGGTGTTTCTTGTTGACATAGCTTGCTCTGAAGTTAGTCTGTCAGCAGACAGATCTCTGAAAAGGGGCAAGCAGAATGTGAGCAACAATTCTAAAGGAAAGGGGAAATTGAAAAAGACAGCAAATTTTCATTGGTTCCGTTATGAAACAGATTGCATTTACAAAGGAATAATAATTCTAATTAATGTTTTAAAACTTTGGGGAAACATAGATTTGCATAATTCATGAGTTAAACAGTTCATGTAGTTTGCCAACACGTGATAGATTTTTACATCAACCTTTATTTCTTTTTGTGTTTTAATTACTTTATTAGCATAGTCAGACCTGTAAACTGGTACTAACGCAGTACATGCCCATGAATGTCAAGTTGATTTACCAAGAATTTTGACTTTACCCTGTAGTTCTTGAACCAGTACAGCACCTATTATAAGAAAAAATAAACAGTACCACAGCCAACACATTTATTAGCAGTAACAATTATTTGGCAGTATTTTAGTTTGGAAAAAAACCCTCAGATTTGCCAAGGAGGAAAAAAAAAATTGAAAACTTAGTAGCCAACAACTTCCTCTTCAACTAGTTCCTGTCACTGGCAATGAACTGGGTTTTTTTGGTAGAAAATGACAGACTAGGAAATTTTCCTTCATGTTGATGAGGCTGTCCCTTCTCATTTTGCTGTCTATTATGTTCTCCTGTATCTGTCCCCTTGCTTAGGTCTGTTTTCTGCGCCACTACTCATTTAAGAGTGTCATTGTCCCCTATCAGGTACCATTTGGTTTGTGTCAGACCTCTGAATAGCCCAGATTAATAACATGGAAGTTGGTGTGCAAAAGCAACCTGTGACTACTTCATCAGAGCTTTAGCTGGTCAGTGAACTTCAGTGCCAGTAATGTGCTTTTTTTTGTGAATGTGGAAGAAGACCTGATGTATGACTGGGGTTTTTTTAAACTAGTTCTGTAAACTACATTGGTCGTATTATACAGTAATGGAAGAGTAAGGGAAGAGAGTTTGTGCTAAAAGCAAAGCAGCTCTATCAGACTATCAGATTGCAGCACTTTCCACTGAAGAATACATGCTATTGCACAAAGTTGTAATTACCTGTATTTTGCTTCTAGACAGTTTATGTAACATGTCATTGAAATTCAAATGTATGGATGCTTGGCTTCAGATCATGGCTAGATACAGCTTTCTGATTAAATGAAAGTGAAAGTTGTATGAATGACTGTCTTGTCATAGGAAACCTCTGCTATAGACAGAAACTCTCAGCATGATGAAAGCTCATGTCTCCAAAAATTGCTATGTTAGGCATAGCTCATGTGAGGCATTATTTGTGAGAAAGTAAGGATGAATCCACATATAAATCTATTAGGTTTGTAGATGAATAGTTATACCTGAAACACACAGCCTCACCAGCTGGGAAGCCTGTTCCTGCAGTCAAGTAGTTATACAAAGGTAAAGAGAGATGTTCTCTGCTTACTGAAGAATTTGCAGTGGCTTCACACTTGCTTAATGTGGCATCCTGGAACCCAGAGTGATCCCAGCAACTTGAGTTGCGCTGTTCATTTCACTGGTAGCATAAACAAAACTTTACTGGAGCAGAGTTAAATACAGCAAAGTTTTCAAGTAATGTTGACCTTAATATTAACATATTACTACATCAAGTGTACTACCTCAGGAAAAAGAAAAATCTTAACTTTTAACCCTATATGAAGGTCAGTCTCATTTTTAAAGAGATTTAAAAGAAAAAAAAGGAAAAGGTCAAATAGAAAATGAAACAAATTCCGTTTCAAGATGTCTATATTGTCTAGAGATCTAAATAATTGCAGGATTTACATTTTTATACTTGGGATATTGAGCTATAAAATGCCTCTTTCATTTCCTTTACAATGCACTCACTTATTTGAATTTCATGAAACTTGGACTTGCTTCTGGTCAAAATAAAATACTATCACTGTAACAAGTACGACTTAAAAGATATCTGTGCATATGTTGGAATAAACTGATTTGAATCTGTAACACCAAGTTTTCTGTTCTTCGCTGTACATTCTCAATTTTGATTGTTCAACATTATAAATTCTGTTGGGGAGTTTTTCTTCTGAAATTATGCAGTACAAGATTTTACCTTCAGCTCCTTGATGTACCTAGCAATAGCAGTTCCATTACTGAAGGCATTTTGATGACAGAATGGCTTTACCAGTGGGAAAAGAAAGGGTTGTCCTGAGGTTGATGAGAGTTTAGCTCAGAAGAATAATGGTCATTTTGAAGGCAACTGCAGCTCATCTCAAAACATATTTCATTTACTCGAGTAAAAATATTGTCATGTTGTGAGAAAGCGAGAGGTGGGAAGAACTTCAAATAATTGAAGTCTTACACTTTACCTAGACAGAATTAATTGAGAATGTGTCTGCTGTGGGATAAATTTAGGCGCATAGCCACATCCTAATGTATACAGGGAATTCAAATACAACTTGGCTGTAAAAATGAAAACTCTAGTGATGAAATATTAATATGAAAACAAATTCTTGTTTTTCACATAGTTGATCGCATTGGTTATAATAGATAAGTAATTTCACTTTTTGAGTACTTGTGGAGTCAGAATACAAAGGTTTTGTTTCCCCAAGCTCTATATCCATCAGTCTGTCTTTAGCTGCCCACCCTATGAAATGCTTGCTGGGTGTGCATCATGCCTACACTCAGCATCCCTTTCCCTGTAAACATGTGAGAAATTTTTGAGATGGGAACCAATGAGCAGCCTGTACTTAGCAAGACTGTGTTCTCTGGGTGTCAGCCTCTAAAAATGTTATGCCGTGCTTGTATTGAGTGCGGTTCATGAGATACCTGGAGTAAATCTGGATTTAAAACAGTGTAGTCACTCTGAGTAATCTTGAAATACTGGAAGCGCATTTATTCATGTGGCAAATTTTTCTACTGTGCATCTCAGCTTTGATTTACATTTCCTTAGGGTGAAATTGAATTATGGCTGAAGTTACATTATTTTAAAATTCCTCATGTGGAATACTCATGTTTGATCTTGTAAACAGAAAGGAAAATTTCTAAATCTGCATGAACATTGGTTTCTACATTGGCTTTTCTCTGAAACATCAGCTGTTTACTTTCCACTTGAAAAAGCATTATTACATTGCAATAATAGACTAAACAACTTGACAAGAGACTTGAACAATTATCTCACAATTATCTTCTTCAGTTTCAGTTAATGAACTATAGAAAAGATGCACATTAGTTTCTGAAAAATTTGAAAAGATGTTGTTCTTATACTGCATTTCCCTACATTTCTTCTTTTTTTTTTTTTAAAGTTTCTTCTTAACTTTTATTTTCCTTTATTAGATTTAAGAATTTTTTTTGTCTCATTTGCATTAGGCAATTCTTAACTAGTATTCCAAATGTATTACTTCCACAACTTCTCTGAGTAGTGTAATGGAGATGTTAACTAGTTTTTGTATCTTCAAATGATATGTCCTCTGAATATTCACAATTAGAACCTTCAGACAGGTGATCTAGGATGGGAGCTGAAGTCTGTTGCTTTGGACTTTTTGCAAACATTCCATCTGATCAAATCCAAACTGAACAAATTTTCTTTTGTGGGTAGTTCTTTGTTATTAGGAATCAGGAGGACAGGCCTGAGTTCTTACAAAGTATTGTTTTTCAGAAGTTTATCAACTAGGTTTTGCTGTAGTATTAACAGAAAGGATTCTTGCCAAATATTAGTTGTCTGTTATTTAGAAAATTTCCTTTAATTTAAAATTGAAATTTATTCATGATCCTTTTCATGCATGAGTGTTGTTTCAATGTTATCTTCAAATAACTCATTATCTTCTCATTGTACACAGAAAGAGATAGCAACTTTCAGTTTTCAAAGTTCATTGCAGTTTAATAAAGTGTGACAAGCTTTTGAATTGACATCCTAGTAGTCTTCCTAAAAATGGTAGTTTCTTACAGTCAAGGTTGCCTTAATTGCAGCATTTGAGTTCACCTAAGTAGACTTTTAAAATATATTTCACCTTTCCTGAATGTAGACTTTCAAATAAGCTTGTAATCACAAAATAACATCCTTAAAGAATAGGCAATAGTATTGTCCATAGTTGCATTTTATGCACCTTAGAGAAAATTATTTCAGAAAACCTTTTACCTCATTTTATTGTATTATAAATGTGTTTTGTTTTGTCCTTTTTTCCTGTTTGCAAGTCATGGGTGAGCCTGAAACCTGCTAATATTCCAAATATATTGTCAATAACATAAGAGGAGTTATTTTCCTGTTCATTTGCTGGTACTGAGCTTCTCATAAAGTAAGAGGGGGGAAAAAGTGTGGGTGGTATAAGGAAAGCTGTGACATGATCAAAGCAGGAAATTATGATTGTCACTCGTAAGAGAATTTTAAACCCAGAATTCTGGTAGTAAAACACTGTGTTTTACTAAAAGGTCTGTAAAAGTTCTTACAGTCAGATTCAGGATACAAACAGTACCAAATAATTTCCCTGGGAGATGAGTGGGAGAACATTGATTTGGTTGCTAACTTAATGCCTTTTTTTCCTCCCCAAACTACGTGCCTTTGTCTTTTCTAGACTGATTCTTATATGTAGGATTGCTAGTGAGTGTTTAGTTTTTAAATCTTAACACATCCTAAAGAAAGAAGAAAAATCCTGTAATGAGGTTAGCAAATGAATGCCTTCAAAGTTGTATACATGAAGGACAAAGGTTTGTCCTGTCCTTTTATTTTTGGTAACCCTGACAAAATCAGACATGTTTAAAGAGTTCTAATAGGTATTCTGACCTTGCTTCACTGATGGAGTAAAACAGTTAATAATTTCCATTAAAGTTCTGGTATATTCTATTTCTGTGAAAGCAAATGAATAAACAAAGAAAAAAAAAAAAAGCCCTACAGAATATTTTCTTAGAGTATTGAGATCTGAAATTCATCTATATTAATTTAATCTTGACGCTTTTCTTTTGAGATAACCCAGTACATAATTTGACAGCGTTTGTTTCTGATGCCTCTTTCCTGGATAATGGCAAGCAGTTCCACCATCATTTTTATTTATTTTATTTATTTATTCTGAATAAATGAAGGCCCTGTTTCCAAAAGCATCTATTTGTTTAGTGTTGTATATGTTTATGCAGATTTTTGTTTTGTGCAGTCAAAAATCAAAAGTGTACTTATGCGTGTTTGTTCATTGCTCTGTGAATCTTCAGTGTCTCACAGGAAGAATTTGTGACATATGGAATTGTCTAGTTACAAATCTTCTTGTACAAAAATGCAATCGTAATTTTGATTAACTTGAAAGGGAATGTTGTTGCTCTCAGAAATCGCTATCCAGACGTTCAGTCAACTTTGGGGGCTTTTCTGTGTGTGCTAATTTCCCAAATTGAGCTCATGCATCTTTCAGACAGATGGGCAATTTTATGAAGCTTATAAATGGCTGAAAGCTTTAATGGCTGTGTCATGCGCAGTTTGTTTTTTAAATGCTACTGATTTGTGAACAAAGCATTTATAACTTGTATCGAGCAATTATAAAGGATTTATTTTAATAGGACTGGGTCAAACCATGTTTTCTAAATTGGAATAAGTTCCATATGCAGTGGAAAATTTTGGTGAAGAAGAGTGCCAGAAGCAAGATGATTTGGTACATGCAAAGAGCTTTTAGCATTCTCCTCTGCCTTCCCAAGTTACAGGGGTATAAACTCATTTTACTTGGGGTGGTGGGTTTTTTTTTTCCCTTTTTATCCAGTTGTATGTTTATGCATTATGAGAACGAGTACACACTTTGGTTTTTGCAGCTTTGCAGGGCTGCTGCATAACTGAGACACACAGCACACAGAGGCAAACAAATATGTTGATTTCATTTATGGTCAGTGACTTAGCAACCTTTGTTCACCTGCTGTAGGAATCCCCATAACTGCCCTCCTCACAAATTAAAGAAATATGCATTAGGATGAAAATTAGAGTGTTTCATGAAAGCAGAATGCACTACACAATGTGGACAATCCTAACCATTTAGAACAAGTGATTGCTGGGGATTTTGCTTTTATGTAATACAGAAAACCCTTCTAATCACCCTGGTAAAATGTACTGCAAACATGTGCATGGCATTCAGGGATGAAGACTTTCCAGTCAGCGCTGATTTTGGACTTTCAAAGCTTGAGGGAGTGTTGCTATTGTCAGAGAGGTGGGAGTGGGGAGGGTNAGATTTTGGTGTTGTTTTTTCTGGTTTTCTAACATATGTAATCTAATTTCTCCTACTGTTACATCAGGATATTTTTCTACAGTATTTTCTATCTTTTTTTTTTTATGAGGGACCTAATAATTCTTTAATAGGTAGAAATCTCTCAACAAATGTAGAAGAGGATGTTTGCTTAAGGTCTCTTCTTCCCCTTCATTTGAAGGGCAACATACTGAATTTAGAAAAAAGAATTACCATTCTTTGTAAAAAGTGCTGTTTATGCACAGCTATCAAAATAGCAGATCTACTGCTTTAGATTTAGCAGGATAGGCATGAGTTTGCTATCTTTCTCCATTCCTGCCTCATTTACTCACAGAAGAGACACAGATTAATTGTTATTTGTGATACTCTATATCTAGTCAACAAGGAAATCCACTCATGTTTGTAAATATTCTAACTTTACAAAGTTTCTTTTTAAAAATGTTATAAACATATATAAAAATGTTGTAGTCGACAGTGATGATGCTTTAAAACATGTTTCAAGTATAACCGATTCATTGATGAGAATTTGAAAAAAAATTATTCAAGGGCCTTACTGCCATGAGCTTGCATAAAGCAGTTCCTGGTGTGAAGACACATGTACTATGTACAAGGAAATGTAATATTATTGAAGACAGTATCCTTTAACACTACAAAGCAATACAGAACAGATGTTAGTCTTGTTCTTGAGTGGTTTACCTGTTGCAGTTTGTGACTCTAGAAAGCAATGACAGATTATCCTAATGAATGGAAAAAATGAAAATAATCCATATTACGTCTGAGTCTAAAGCTATTGCAGTTCTTGAATGTGTTTGAAAACACTAGCTGAAGTGCTTGCTTCTTATCTGCAAACCTCATTCTTGTGGTTTTGCATTGGCAGTTTGATATTAATGATAAGAAACAAGCTTTGTGCTATGAGCTGTAATAATACATGAACACAGCATTGAAGTGTACTATGGGCCAAATTCAGATAGGCGCATCTAGTCAGTGTGCTATGGACCTTACATATCCTTTTTTTGACATAATTCCTGGTTGTATTCTTTTTCTTTGGAGGAAATTTGAGCATGTTCTTAGTGAGTGACAATCTGTGTGCCAGCTGTGAAGGTAAGGGTGTGAAACGTAAAATAGGTTGATGGTGCCAATTATGCTGAAACCCTTTCTTTTGTGTGTACTCCTGAAGTAGAGGTGATTAAATTTTGAAGGAAATTGATGATTATTACTTCTGAACTGAATTGATTATTTCTGTAGAGTCTTGTAAGTGTTGCTAGTTCAGGTAATTTAAATGAATTTAGAGCTTCAGCAAGAACTTTGAGCTAATTTCTTTTTTTTCTTTTTCATGTCCGATGTTCATTTCAGTTTTTTGAAGTACTATCTATTTCGACTTGGTTTCCTTCATGGAGTGGGCATGGAGTTATGCTGTGCCTAACAAATGTCGTATTTTTTTAAATGCTATCCCTTGATTATGAATGACAGTGAAAGCATCTTTATTTCAATGGGGTAGAGTTTGGGAGCCCTTCAAGGAAGTCTGAAATTCTGGAAAGTATATGCAATTACTGAATGGTAAACTATTCTAGCACGCTTGTTGGTCATGGCGTCATCTTCATTTTTTATATGGACAATCACTTGCATTTCACTGTGCTGTAGTGGGCTTTGTGTCCTTGGGTATTTTTAGAGTTCATGTAGTAGAAAGGATGAGCTGGTCATAGTATAAATCAATTATGTTAGCAGAAAAAGATCTGTGATTAAGTTGCTTGTATCTCTTTTAGACTGTCTAATTAAGCCGGCATATATTGAGTAAAATTTTAGCAACATGCTTTAGGTTAAAAAAAAAAAAAAAAAAAATTCCTGTCATGTGCCCAAGAACAGTTGCCTCCTCAACAAGCCCACCTCTTCCCCACCTCAGCCCCAAGATCTGCATTCCATACATGAAATGTTTGAAAAGATGTGGCACAGTCATTTCACTTTCAGTTTATTCCCCAAACAATTTTTCTTTAGGCAGATGATATTTTATTTCAGGATAGAATCACCTTCTATTCCAACATACTGGCTGCTTCACAGTAGTTTCTCTGTGGTGTGAAAATTGTAGCTTGTGTGGCACTCTCGCGTTACTGAAGCAGCAGCATGAGCTGTGAGATAAGTCAGGGGTACAGTGATTTAACTGCACTCTATTTGGTATGAAATAATTTTTAACTCTAAGGTGTCAGTCTAACCTACCTTGCTATTATAAGTTGTACTTCAGATGCATATGTGGGTTTTTGGTCATGCATCCATCCTTGCAGTGTTTCTGTAAAGCTGCTTAAATGCATGTCCATTCTTGTTGTTAAAAGGTAAATACAAAAGAGGTAGCAGAATCCTGCAAGCAGAGTTACGTCCATGCTTGTATGCTAGAGACAAGTAGTGGAAGAAAAACAGAGTTTTTCTGTTTCCTGTCTTCACTCTCCTCCTTCAGGCTATGTTCTTTAGCATCATGGGAAGCAGATTTTCTTGCTTCTTTTAGATTTTTGTCCAAAATACTGTGTCCCTAAAGCTGTAAACCCCTTCACAGCTATGGAATGTGATACCAAATCCCAGGGAACCTGAATGATTTCAGGTTTCAGTAGCTGCAAAAAAAGAATAGGGATTAGGATGAAGTTATTCTTGGAAAAAATGTCTGCTGATGGCATCTTGATCAGTACAATCTGCAGGGAGCTGAGGGACAGGAATGAGAATTTGTTTTGCAGGAAACACAGAGGGGGATCATAGCAGAAAAGGATGATTGACAGAAAAAATCAAGACCAGAAACATAATTCTGATACATTTATTTAAAATTTGGGGTGCATTTGCCTTGCTAGTTTTATCTCTCTGCATAAGGTTGTGTTTTAAGACAAATCAGCGGTATTTTTCTTAATTTCTCAGTGTAGCATCAGAGGGCTGGAACCCCTCTCTTATGAAGACAGGCTTAGAGGGGGTTGTTCAGTCTGTAGAAGGGAAGACCCTGGAGACACCTTAGAGCAGCCTTCCAGTACCTAAAGGGGTACAAGAGAATTGGAGAGGGATTTTTACCTGGACAGGTAGTGATAGGACATGGGGGGAATGGCTTTATACTGAATGAGGGCAGGGTTAGATGTTCTATTGAGAAGAAATTCCTTCTGTGAGGGTGATGAGGCACGGGAACAAGTTGCCCAAAAGTTCTGAATGCCCCATTTCTGGAAGTGTTGAAGGCCAGGTTGGATGGGGCTTGGAGCAACCTGGTTTAGTGGAAGGTGTCCCTGCCCATGGCAGGAGGGTTGAAACTGGATGATCTTTAAGGTCCCTTCCAGTCCAAACCATTCTATGATTAATCAGGTATCAATCACACATCTAAAAGCAAGTTCCCATTGGCTGTAAACATAAAAGCAGTTTTTCTGAGTATATTTATACACAAATGCAAATACTAGATTTCTTCTTGTCTGCTTTAGATATCTGGACAGAGCACTGGAATGAAATGGGTATCCTAGTTTTCCAGTTAGTATGTGGTGTATACATGTTGTTGGTACAATATTTCTAACATATTGTTAGAAATATATGTACATACGGAGTGTAAATGGAATTATTTAAGTATTAGATATAAATATAAACAATGTAGTAAATTTAGTATTCACAATCAGACATATTTCAGAAAAACAAGTTGAGAACTTTGAGCAATGTTGGTTGTCTGACAGTAGCACGCTCAGTTATTTAATTGACTGTTTTATTCAAAGCCATTTTGTGAAAAGTATTATCTAATGCTTTTTGAATCATTCAAAGAGCATCTTGCTATAAAAAAAATTTTATTGAATGTTCAAATCCAACTTTGTGGATTGCTGCCAGATATATCTGCTATTTATCTCTGTTGCTTTTAGAATTATTACACAAGGAAACCAGTAATATTAGTTTTATGGAAATTGTTCTTGAATTCAATTACTCTTTTTTTCGTTTGTCAGTGTATAAAATAAGAAGTTTAATGTGCATGTTTTTTGAGAGAATGAATTGTTCTGAAATTGCTGAAATAAGCATGCCTCTTCTGTGGCATGCCAGTTCTCTCCTTTAAACGAGTTACAGAAATGCACGGTGTAAAGAAACATGTTAAGGCTTTGAGCAATGCAATTCACAGAATCACAGAATGGGATGGGACCACAGTGGGTCATCTGGTCCAACCTCCCTGCTCAAACAGAGTCGTCCTAGAGCATGTGGCACAGGATTGCATCCAGACAGCTCTTAAATATAAGGGAGACAGCTCCCTCTTCTCTCCAGTGAGGAGAGGAGTGTCCACCACCCCTCTGGACAAGCTGTGCCAGTGCTCAGTCACCTGCACAGTAGAGAAGTTCTTCCTCATGTTCAGGTGGAACTTCTGTGCATCAGTTTCTGCCCATTGCCTCTTGTCCTATTGCTTGGCACCACTGAGCAGAGCCTGGTCCATCCTCTGGCACCCTCCCTGCAGATACTGACAGACACTGATGAGGTGCCCCCTCAACTGTCCCTTCTTCAAGCTGAACAGGCTCAACTGTCTCAGCACGTGCTTTTATCCACCTTCATAGGAAACATTACTGAAGAGTAATGAATCAGGCATTTAGTGTTTTCTTTCATGTTTGTATTTCGGTTTGAGTGACAAGGTTTTGGTAGTGGGAGTGGCTACAGGGGTAACTTCTGGAAGAAGCTGCTGGAGGTTTCCCCCAGGTTCAACACAGCCAATGCAAAGATGGACATGCCAAGGCTTAGCCCGTCAATTTTGGTGGTAGCACCCCTGGGATAACAGATTTACTGCAAGAGCAATTTCAGCCAGAGAAAAGAGAAGTGAGAATATGTGAGAGGTATGCAGAGAAAGAGTTCTGCAGACATCAAAGTCAGGGAAGAAGGAAGGGCAGGAGGTGCTCCAGGTGCCAGAGCTGAGATTCTCTTGCAGCCCATGGTGCAGATCATGGTGAGGCAGCTGTGCCCCTGAAGCCCATGGAGGTCATGGGGGAGTAGAGATCCACCGAAAGGAGCCCCACCATAAAGCAGGGAAATGGCAAAGGGTGCTGTAACACAGTGGCAAGCCCATGCTGAAGCCTGGTCCTGTCAGGGCCCATGGAGAGAGGAACCCACACTGGGGCAGATTTACTCCCAGGACTTGTGACCCCATGGGGGACCCACACTGGTGCAGTCTGTTCCCAAAGGACTGTATCCCAGGGAAGGGACCCATGCTGGAGCAGTTTCTGAAGAACTGAAGTCTATGAGAAGGACTCACGTTGGGGAGGTTGGTGGAGGAGTGTCTCCCATGGGAGGGACCCCACAGTGGAACGGGGGAAGAGTGTGAGAACTCTTCCCCATGAGCAGGAAAGAGTGCATGGCTGAGCCAAAGCTGATTGTGCAGCCTCCATTCCCTGTCTCCCTGTGCCATTTAGTGGGGAGGAGGTAGAGAAAATAAGGACTGAAGTTGAATCTGGGAAGGTAGGAGTTGGGGGAAGGTGTTTTAAGATTAGATTTTATTTTCTCATTATCCTAATATGGTTTGCTTGGTAATAAATTAAACTAATTTCTCCAAATTGAGTGAGTTTTGCTCATGGCAGTAATTGGTGAGTGATTTCTCCCGGTCCTTACCTTGACCCATGAGCTTTTCATGATGTTTTCTCTGCCCTTTCCAGCTGAGGAGGGAAGTGATAGAGAGGCTTTGATGGGCACCTGGTGTCCAGCCAGGGTCGACCCACTATTATTTAAATAGAACTGAGTTGCTTCAGGACCGAGGTCAGTACCTCTGAGGAGGAGTTCAGCAGCTGCCTTGCCATGTGTCACAAAAGCAATGGTTGGCTGGCTGGCACCCAGAAGTGGCCAAGCATAGTGAATGCAGAAGGAAATGGAGTAATGTGATTCATAGTAATGACCTGGAAATCTGATTTTCCTTCTTTGTGTAAGACTCAGAAAATGCAGGGGCTAATTAAAATACTTAGATTAAGCCGTGAGAAATCAAAGAGATGCAAAGCAGCTCATTTCTGGGTCTCTGATGAAGCAGCTCTGGGGTGATATAAAATGCTATTCTTCGCTGTTTTTCTGCATGGCTTTAGGGGACTAGTAGTTGTCAAGGAGAATTGAAGTGGAGTGATTGATGTGTTAAGGTAAAAAGTCAGTGATGTAATCTTTGTCCCAGAAGGCATGTTGTTCCGTGGAATATCGCCTGTTTTACAGGGAAAGGCTTAGAGTAGATTGATTATGTATGAGAAAGAGTAAGCTAGAAGAATTAGCCAAGAGAGTATAGTATTCATCTAGACTGTTTCCTTCTGAAATTGAAAAAAAAATCTGTGCAAGTGATGATAATGAAAAGCAAATAACCGTAGGGTGAAACGGAAGTGAGGAATTTATTGTGTGGAAACAAGAAGAAATAAACCATCTTTGTAATCCTTGCAATAGGAACGTGTGTTTCTCCAGCTATGTGTGGATCTGTCTAATATTTGTCTTTTTTGTGTTGGGCAGCTTTGTAGGGAACACTATTGGATAAGATGGCATCTAGAAAAAAACATTAAGATGGTATTGTTACTTTCATGTTGTGTATTTTGCCGTTTTAATTCTAATTTCATAATTTATATGGATTATATCCTGGATATGCAAAGGCATCTAATGCAGCATCATGATTTTCATCCTGTGTTCTTTGAGTTCATAGGGCTAACTGGCTGTGTTCCAAGATTCATTTAGAAGTTGAAAAAGAAAAACTTCGTATTTGAAGAAAAAAAATAGAGAATAATGCATCTCATTGAGTCTTATGTTGATTACATTGTTTCTTTCTGTTTATGTCAGTGGGTTTCTGTTAAAAAAAGCAGCTTAATTTTATGCTGAAATCTAGTGAGTGATGACTGCTTTTGATAAATTGTATTTGCTGTCTGATGAGTACAGCTAAGCACTATGGCTCTACTTGTTTAGGAGAGATAGAATTGAGCAAAAAGTGAAGTAGAAAAAAAACTTAAATGTCATTAATTTCTAGGAAACACATTTAGAAGTTCTCCCTTTTCTGTTTAGCAATCTGGTACAAGAAATTTATTTTCAATTGGGTCATGTCTTAGAGGGAGAGAGGATTTTTATACCTTAATCCTATTTTCAGCTTTTTTAATTGTCTTTAAGATCTGTCTTGATTTTCTTCCCTTGATATTGGACATCTGTGGGCATATTTAACTCCAAAAGTCATTCTTGTCTGTATGGTGTTTTGATATTGTGCAGTAACTTTGCCAGTATAATAATCTAACTTTATTTTGTCAATTTTCAAATCATTTTTCAACCGGGAAGCCAACAATGTCGTATCTAATTGAGCAGAATGAACTTGGCCTCCTTAAAATTCCTGTTGATTTGTATGACAGTCTCATACCAAAGAAAGCATCTCATTCACTAGTTTGCTCAGAAGTACCTCTAGCCAGCTGGAATGCTAACCCAGCAGATAAGTTGATGCATTTGAGAAGCTTCGTGCTAAGCGAGTATCGCTGCTGTTGGTATCCAGTGATATTCCACAGGCACAGAACATCTTATGTTAACATCTTATTGTTAACATAATATGAGCTGGGAAAAGAGATTTGCTGTGGGAACGTTCTCAGGTGGGCCTCAAGATTTGCATACATTTATGCTCGTTTTGTGTTTTAAACTTGTACACAGTTCCCTGGCGCTCTGATCGGATCTCTTGCCTTGCCAGCAGATTATCACACAGCAATTGAATACATTCCATTTGTGGTGTCTCAAAGCACATGTTAACGACTCCAATGTTTGAACAGTAAGATAAATGTTTGTTGGCTGTGGGATGCAAGGAAAACAAGATGTGTGTAAAGTGTGGTGTACTCTAGTGGTACAACACAAACAATGAATAATGAGCAAAGTTTAAATTGTTTTTGCGCAATTTGTTGTAGAAGTTTAGTGTCTTACCATTACGCTTGCATTCTATTACTATTGAATACCCACTGTAAATACAGCTCTTGGGAATACAGCTCTTAGGTGAATGACCAAGTATTCCTCTGTTCCTTATGTTTTAATGGCCACTGCAATTTTAACTTCTGCTTTAATCTCTGTTCGGTGGATGTTGCAAGCCTTAAGAGAGGTATTTTGGGTGGGCATGCATCAGGAAGGTCGCTACAGGAACTAAGGCAAGACATACTTTTTTTTTAAGCCTACATTGAGCACAATTAAGGCATTTAGGGATTTTTTCCCCACAGTTTATAATACCTTGAGAGTCACTATACTGCTGTTACAGTAACTATCTAAGTCCCATGTTCTGGAAATAACTTAACAGCATAAATGCTTTTATACTGATAAAACTGCCCACACTGAAGTGAAACAATCTTCTAAATGGCTTTCCTTAGCTGTTTAATGCAGGAGAAACATTGGGGTGAATGAATGGAAGATCAACCATCCTAATGTGAAGTGGAAGGTCAGCAGCTTTGTAGAGCAAGTTACTTCCCTAACTTGTCTGGCCTTATTGGCATTATATTAATGTTTTATTTCAGATTATGTCTAGCCTCAGCATAAAAGTTGGGCTTGAAAAGAGTTTGATAAATCATTAAAATAGTAGACTATGACTGAAGAGTTAAAATGGTAAAATTATTTTGGTCACAGAACTGTAGTTGAGCACCTAATTTGGCTATAATAGAATTATTCGACTATCTGCTTAATCTTTCCATAAAGTGAAGGGTGCTACCAAGAGTCACACTTCAGGACACATTGGCAATACTGGTCAATATACCAGCATTGCAGTGTACCATAAGTTAGATTAGAGAGAAAGACAGTAAGAGGACTTCCATGTGGTGCACTTGATCATTAAACCCAATCACAACTTTTTCAATGGTTCCTCACTCATTATGAAAGTCCCTTTAATTCTGGTTTGGGTTTTTTTTGTTTGTTTTTTTAATAAAAAGTTTGTTCATTGCAGCCAGAATGTAAAATGCAGATGGTGGAGATTGTCAGGAAGGAGTTATCTGTGGTAGAAAAAAGGGAACCAGTTATTCAGAATGCTCTCCTATTTCCCAATGCCCTAATAAAGGCTTCACCACAGGCTCTGCTCACTTCTCCCCTTCTTGCCAGCACTTCCCCAGTTTTGTTTCTTGGTGCTGACAGTCAGTCTGGGACTGTCTTGTGGTGTGATGGACTCTAGTGTTTTTTAGTATCAGGCACAAATTGTTCCCAGGGTGACAATAAATTGTGTGTTTTCAGTGTTCCTAATTGCTGCTTTTGCAGCCTTTCCTCAGTATTGTCAGGGGTGATTTAAGCTGACTGTAGGTTATGACTGAAGCAAGAAAGACAGTGAAAAAGTAAAGGAGAAAAAGGCATAAAGAATTCTTGACATTGCTTAACTTTCATGTCAGACCATTATGGTTACTTAAAACATTCTTCTTAACTTTTAAGGCACATACCTTTATAGCAATTAATTATATTTAGTGGATGACATGGTATATTTTATATTCATATTATATTATAATCTTCATATTCTACTGTAATTTGTAATGTATTGGTCTTTTAAACACTGAACAAGAAACTATACAGCATCTACCAGACTTCTAAGACGCAGATCAAGAATAATTTCTGCATTAAATGTGGTCACATGTCTGGAGTATGCTGCTATGGCATTGAACAACCCATTTGCCTTGGGAGGTGAATGTTGATTTTAGCTGTTCAGACACCGGAGTCTTTTGCTGTTAACCTGTTTTGCCTTCCTTTCTTGAAAGTTATGTTCTCTATGCAGTTTCTAAAGCTTTGTCCTTGGATATCCAAGAGTGTCCTCATTTTGGTTTTTGGTTGGGATTGTTTGTTTTTAATTTAATCTGTCATGATATTACCATGGTGCATGTGAAACTGGAGTGCTAAGGGCTTCTGACCTGACCAAGTTACAGAGGAGAAGAAAGTAGTTTTTTGAATAAAATACAGGTTTTACTCCTTTCTGCTCCTATCTGCTCCTTAACACTGCTGCAATAATGCTACAAATTGAGACAATCTTTAACTTGTATGTGTTCATGTAGATATTGTGACAACTAAGCAGAACGTGTAGGCAAAATTAAAACAGATAATCTTATCAGAAATCTGCATTCAGCACGAGTATGGGCACAGTTGTCTTGCCTACCCTCTGGTTTAGTTAAGCCTAATTGCTCTTATATCTCAGAATTGATTCTTAACTCAAATTTGGCTTTTAATGTTTTTAAAGAAATTATCTACTTAAACTTAGAACACAGCATCTGTATTCATCTTACATTTTTTGAGACATTTTGTGTTCTAGGTAGTTCTTAACTGCCCATTAATAACAGCAGCAAAATTGTCTCAGTCCTTACAGAAAAGGCAGAAATTATGTGATTATGACACAAGGAAAGCCTTTTTTTTTTTTTTTAAACATACTGTTAAACTACTGTTGAGATATACATTTTAAATATTTCTTCAAAAGGTTTTCAGATGCAGTCAAGTAGCAAGTGAACAGATGCACATCCTGCAGCAGCAAGGTAAAATAAAAAAAGAAAGAAATGCCAATGGCCCCTTTAGGGCTGAGTTTCTTCAGTTATCGTTTTATCCTGTCATAGGATTCTGCAGTCAGCTGCAGGCTCTCTGAAGCAAGAACTATTTTGAGGTGTGTTTCTGTGTGTCTAGTAGGGTTCCTGTCTCAACTGATGCATGTAGGAATTACTACAAAGCACATTGAAAATATAAAGAAATGGATTGCCTCATAAACAATTAATATTAATTGTGTCTTTTAAAGGTAACTAGTAGCAATACCTCGATATTAAAGAATGCCTCAGTTTGAATGAAGCTTGCCATTATGTGAGGCAGGTATGCTTTTCTCTTCATGAATTAATTAATTCCATTCTCATTTTGTGTAACAGGTGGTACCTTCTTGGAAATGCTTATAATTTTCTATGGAAATCGCTTGCAAAATTTTCTAACACTATATGTTCCCGAAACTATGGTATTCCAAGTAGGAAATGATCATTTAAAGCAGTAAACTGTTCAAGTTTCATGCTAATGTTCACTATTAATATCATGCTTTTGAGTGAGTTCCTAAACTTTCCTTCTAGAGCATGAATGTCAACGTGTAAGCCATCAGTCTCAGTACTTCTTAGAGCACTTTTGTTAGAACTGGATCATGGTTTGGAAACTTCATTTAATTTCAATTAATTCCCCATTCATCTATGTACAGACTTTAATTCCTTAGAATGGAGTCCTTAGAGCAGTGAGTTTTGCTCATTTTGTCTTGTCATTTCCTAGGATAAATCATCATGACCCAGGCAACCAAATTTATTCCAGTTATGAAACATGAGTTAAACTTAGTTTTTGGAGGTGAAAATCAGTAGTGTATATCAAAGCATCATGCCACCTCCCTCCCTAGTTAGCAGTTTTGTTAGCACTGTGAAGATGACAACCAAAAGTGCTAATGCAAATTACTGTCTTTATGGTATGAAACTGGGAGAGAATTACTTTATTTTTGACATGAAACTGTGAGAGATAAAGAGTGGAAACATAGTATCACATTGGTGACATTTTGCAAGAGACCTTGGAGAAACTTCTGCGTGTTTGAAAAATAAAAGCAACTTAAACCTTCTGGGTGAACTTACCCGAAAAGTAAAGACAGGAAAAAAAGGACAAAGGAGGCAGCTCTCTTTGAAACTGAACAACAGTTGCATTTAAAAAAAAATAAAATAAAGTAAAATTTAATAAAAAAAAAAAAAAAAAAAAAAAGAAAAACCCTAGGAAATGCAGTTATAACGCAGTATCGCTTTTATTTGATAAAGAATAGAGCACAAAATAAAAACAGAATTTTAACATGTTGTGTGTGTTTATATTTTTTCTACTACTTTTGCATCTGTCCTTAGATAGACAGCATTTTCATGATAAGTACACAATATACTCACAATATTTTTATTATATAAAGCTCTTCACTCTGTTAGATTTTTCTCAGTCTTCTGTGCATCCCTAGGTCCACTTAGAAGTATTTGTATTTCTACTTGACCTCGTATTTATTGAGACATAAAAACAAATCTGTGGGCAGCAAACTGTTCTCTTTAAATAGTTATGTTGGGATTGCATAGATACTTTTTACTGTTTTTAAAAGTCTTTTTGATTGTGAAAGTAGTAATATCTGTATTGATATTCATAATGATTTTATTTCTGTAATTTATATATGTCTTTGCATATATTAAATAAGCCTATTATCTCACATTAATTGATTTTAAAGTATGTTATCATCCCCACTAATCTGCGTGCACTAGGTTCTAGTTAAAAGCAAAATAGACAATCCCTTTGTCCCTCACACCCCTCTTGTAATTTTTTATCTTTTGTAAATCTCGAATATGCAAATTTAAGATCTGCCAGGTCTGGTTGGATTGCCTAAACACAGCTGAATATTTTCCACTGTGGATATTCTGATGTGTTACTGGCTTAATTAAAAAAGTTGCTTGCAAAAGTCTCTAGACTGTACTTCTACAAAACACCTTTAATAGCACATTGCTTATATGAAATGCTTAGGAACTTTTTAAGACAAGTTTTGTCAGGAACTCAGTATTATTGAGGATGGATTTTAAAGGAAGCATACTCTTACAAAGGTATTAAGCTGATTCTTTTTCATACTGGGGTTTTAAAAGGTTCTGAAATGTTTGCTTCTTGCCTGAGGAATGTTATAACAACTTCTTGTAGTGAAGCAAATTTATCATGAGCTGTTATATTTGTGACAAGCACACAAAAATAGCAAATGCAAATACAGATTTTTAAGTCATATAAATCACCCAGTAAGGAAATATTTGTATCTTTAAAACTACCTAGAATCAAATGTCTGAATGCTCATGAGATGAAAAGAATAGGGATTTTCTCAATGATGTAATAGTCGCCAGCCAGTGTAAAATTAAAAGTGTAAGCTTATGTTGTCATCATTATCATTATAGTATTTTTCTCGAATTTTGTAAAATACTTGTCCCCCCAAAAGTGGTCTTTACCACACTGTCAAGGTCAGCTGTTCCATGTATTTTGTACCAATCTGAACAGTATACTCAGAACTTGAATTTTGCTCAAAACAGGTTGTCATGCACATCAGCCCTTAAATGAGCACATTTAAACAATTGGTGACTTCACTTTTCAACTTGCTTTTATCCTTTACAGTACAACATGACAAATGATGAATGAGGCTCTCTTCAGTGCTAGATGCAGTGTTCAATTTGACTTTATTATGATTATCTAATCTAAAAATTATAAAAACAAGAGTACTAACCAGATTTATAGGTAGCAAAAAGTATTATTACTTGTAGTAGATCTTTAAGTTATTCTGAAATAACTGAAAAACCAAAAAAACCTATGTTTTCCCCTTTTGAATATCCCCAGAAAATCAGCTGCCTTTATACGATTTCTTGTTCTGTTTTTGCTGTTGAGGTGACTGGATACCATTGGCCAAAAATAACAGTTACCCATCATTAAGGTGGTACTGGATGTCTGGGGCACAGTTATTTCTTAATTCTGATGGAATACAGGTGTTACCATACCATCAGAGCAGTGCTCTGCATCCCCTTCCCACAAGGCTGATAATACATTCTTGAGAGAGTAGAACAGGTCAAAAAAGGAACGGCGCTTACATTAAATACTTGTTCAACAATCTGTGGCTTAGTAACTCTTTAAGGCTGAAGTACTAATTTCTTTTATTTTTAGAACTCGATACATTTTCCTTCTAGAAATTTATGTCATTATTTTGATCATTGCTTCGTGGCACTGAGTTCTGTTTTTTATATGCATGTGGTGTAAAACATGTACCTGCTTAGTTCAGTCGCTTTCCTACTTCCCAGCTCTTCCAAAACGAGAATCAGTAAACAAAAGCAGGGTTATCACTCTACCTTTTGTCTCATTCATTATCTCACACATAAGCCTTACCTTCCATCTTCAGTCATCTCTTTTCTACACTGAAAAGTGTTGGTGTACCTACCGTTCCTATCATTCCTTTTTTCAGAAATACTTACTTCTAACATCTCTTTTTTTTCTTTTGCTGTTTTTATCTTTATTGTATCTTGGGTGGCAGCAGGGAGAGTGCTATAGCTAATACTAAAGATTGAAGCACACAACAGATTTGACTGAATTTATATATTCTTTGCATTCTGATTCTTATTTTGATTGCTAGTGAACATTAAGATGTTTTTTACACTGAGATGTCTATTTATATCTATTCTCAATATTTTTTTCTGTATAGTAGTTGTCAGCTCAGTCCAACATATATTTGAAGTTAGCTTTTTCTTTCCCATGTGACTTATTTTGTTGATCTACGTTAAAATCCATCTGTCATCCAGTTATTGATGAAGGAATTTAGTCTCTTTTACTAGGCTTTTTGTCAGCAAAAGGATTGTCATTTCACTATTAACTCCCTTTCTGAATCATATATATATAAGTTGAAAAGCAGTCCTTAAATAGGTCTTTGTGGAATTTGTGTTGTCTTTCCTCTGCTGTGAAAACTAGCATTTGCCTACCATTAATCTTGTGATTAGGCAATAATCGTTTCATGAAAGGAATTTTCCCTCCCTAACATTTCAGTTGCTTTCTATTTTTATGTTTGGTAAAAACAACATCTAGATTCTGTAGTATGATATATTATCTGTATGTGCATTGTTTCTATTTTTTTGTTTCACTTTCTGTCAGTTTTCTTGATACTGGTGTCAGACTTTAGGAGCTGTAGTTTCCCAGATCCTGCAAACACACTCTTCTGAAGTACTGAGGCTATATTTGCTACCTTTTTTTTCCTAGTGTCCAAATGCTAATTGATAGTTATGGGCTGGAGTTGCAATTCAGCCATTTTATGTTAGGGTTCCCTTAAATTCCACGTAGGAGAGCATTTGCTTTTGACGTTCTGATACTGATTGTTATGACTGTTTTATAGCCTCTTCTAGTAGCGATGAATTTTGAGACAGATCTTCCACCATATCTGTGGTAAGTGGGAGTTATAATGTGAAAATCACCACAAGCTCTTTTACAGTGGATGCAGATGCAGATGAACATGCAAAGATTTCTGCTCTTTTCATGTCTCATTGGTTTTATGGAGTAGCCTTACTTTTTAGCAAGCTTCCTTCTTTGAAAAAGAGTTTATTATTAGGCACATATACTTTGCAAGCTGGTTCTCAACATCATCTTTTCTTTATTGTCCTACCCATGTGAGGTAGGACACTCAATCTTCTAGTCATGATGGTTTTTTGAATAATTTAGATTTGACTTAAGAGTATAACCATATTTTAAATAGGCTTTGATGCCTTCCTGTTTGATCAGGTGAACTTCTTGTCATTGTCTTTTTTTCTAAACTGTTGTGCATTTATTGCTTGAAAACAAGTGTAGATCATTTCAAACAATACAAAAACTGCCAAAGCCAAAAAATTCCTCAATGCTTCAGGGGTGCTTTTTATCCTTTCAGGTGCTCCTCTTAACATTCTCTTACTGAACTTTTTATGTTTATGTAATTCTTATTTGTCTGCCTTACTTAAATCCTATGCAAAAATATAGAATATAGGAAATTTCAAAATCTGCATGGAAGTTGCATTAAATTATTCACAATACATTGCATATTGCTTAGGATAAAGTGAAAGTTCTGGTTTTTTTCATGTAGTTTACTTCACTGTGTGCCTAATGTATTTTTTTGTTACTATGTTTTTTTGTTATTATTTTTTTGTTATGAATTAGTCTTGTGTCCTGACCTGAACTTTATATGAATAGCATTGGTAATGAAGTCATTGCTAATTAAGTAGTGTTTCCTACTCACAAATATTTTAATATTCATTAGCATGTCAGTCATTGAGGTCACCGTTTAAATTGTAGCACAGTACTGTTTTTCCCTGATCAGACCACAAATGTCGGTCTGTATTTACTGTCTGCCAAACCCTCCAGCCCAAAAAAACCAAAAAAAACCACAAAAAGTCACCAAATAACCAAGCAAAAAAAAATTCCAGAAGACCACCACCAAGCGAACAAAACAAAAAAGAAACCCACCAGCATGATAAAGGAATTTTTGCTGCACAGTTGGATGCTAGATTGACAAATATGGAGAGGATTTGAGCTGTCCAGTTACACTGATAAATTACTTCCTGTGGCCTTTTCTTTAATATTAATGAAAAATAAATTATTTAGTGATGCTCAGCAGCTCAAATCATTGTTGGTCAATATAATTTGGTTTGGGATTTGTTTTTCAAGTAGGATTTTTATGCATGTGGACTGTAAGTACTGAGCTACTTGACATCTCTTCTGGCAAGCCACCACAATCCCAAATCCCCATAGGATGTAGTAGCCCTGCCATGTAAAGGAGGGTGGCTGGTGAAGTTTTGCCAAAAAGAAGTGGAAAAGGTGATTATCCCTCATTGCTGCAGTGAATGTATCAAGCTGGCTCATAACAGCAAATATTGGACTTGTTACGGTGTTTGCCTCCTCAGTGTCTGTCAATATAGTATCTCCTAGGCATTCAGATTTCTGGCTGATCCATTTAAGTAGCATAATATAAATAATTACACCGGACTTTTCCTCCTAAGCAGGCTGTCTTCAACGGTTTTTTCCACACATTATCGTCTGTCTGCCTTTCTAATGTTTGTTGAATGGTTTTGCTTCTTAATGTGTGTCTTTTAAACAACTGAATGTAAACCCAGCCCTGCATTTTCCTGTATCCTATTACAGCTTAGCCCCAAGTGCTCATGGTATGGAAGAACTCCTGTTGATTAACCACTGCATTTAGGTGTTTTTGTGACATTGAAACAGTTGAATTTGTATTGAAACGAACATTGAAACAGTTGAATTCATCCTCTGTTGCTTTTACTCATCCAAGAGATTGACATGAAGTCAGTCTACCTAGAAAGGAGACATTTCTGAAGTGTTTTATGAAATGTAAAAAGCAAAAATCATGTTTACTTTTATTAATGATTTGCAAAAAACAAAGGCAGAGTTAATAGCTCTCTGCTCCTTTTGAATAAGCTTAAGTCTTCAGTGCTGACTGAAGAATTAAACATGATGAAGCAAAGGTTGGCTCCCTTGACTATATCCTCACTGCGATTTTAAGTGATTTTTGTGTGTATCATTAGGTGTTGTCAACATGGAAACTTCAGCTTGTGCAGAGTTTGTGGCATACAAATCTTGGCTTCTTTTTTAATTGCAAAGAATTTTGACTATTATGTAGCTGATCTTGCAAATTCAAAAATATTCAGTACTTTAATTATGCTTACTTTATTTAAGTGCTAAAGGCCACAGCAGGCCTGCAATTGCTAGCCTGCTAACATCATATAATACAGCCAATTGCAAACAGCAGTCTAATTTGTTGATTTCAACTGAGGTGTAATTATATTGCTTCATTTGCTGAGCAAATCATATGAGAGCTTCTCTAAATCAGCCTGATTGTGTAATGAAGAGCTAATTACGAACAGCAGTGTTCTTGCAGTAAATTTATGGTGACTGCTAATGCCAGGTTGGCACCACTATGACAATGGCTCATTAGTACATTTACAAAAGCAACAGTGGAATTCTGCCCAAAGCACAGCAACTGTTCCCTATTTCAGGAGATGAGAGTGATTAACTCTCTCCCTTCCATTGTTACTACTTCAAAGAAAGAAACAAAAGCACCACAAAGCACCACGCTGTTGTCACTCCCTCTTGGAAGGAGTTATAGACCACTTCTGGAAAAGTCTGCCATAAGACAGAATGACTTGGAAAGAATTTTTCCTAACTTTAAGGGCACGTAGACTTGGAAAATGTTACTTGACCAGAGACTGCGCATTAGTGGCAAGTGAAAGTCTGGTTTGAGCTTTTGCAATTTGACTTCTTCCCTTGTACCTTTGCTGCATGAAGTCACGGACCATCTTGGCAGCCACAAGGCTGAAAGAGAATTTCTGAGGGAGAATTATTTTTGTGTCAGCCCTGTGAGTAAAGATTTTTTAAATTATTAAAGATTCTTAGATTTCTGCAATTTAATATTTTTTATGTTTAAGTAATAATTGGTGGTGGCCTGATACAGCTTCTTTTATTTAATTCTAAATTATGTTTACTGTCAGATCAACCAACTCAAGTGGAAAGATGAACTGGTCACTGTAAAAATGCACAGCACAAGATAACTTCTCTAGTCTTTGTGAAGTTTCCATTAATCTTTTGGGTTTTATTAATTTCTTTTAATTCCATGAAGCATACATTCTTATAGGTACTTTCAGGCAATTGGAATAATTTATTTCTGAATTAGATGTGTGTAATTGCCTGTTCGATTTTAAGCCTGACACCCACAGTAGATTGAATGCTGTTTTACACGAAGGCTTCTAATCTATTAAATGGTGCACTGGGACTGATTTCCTATGAAATTGTCTGAATTACTTTTTCTCTTGGCACAATAGCACAGAATAAATTTCTTCCTCTATATCTCCGTCTTGCTTTTTTTCTCCTGTAACACAGAAAAATTAAGTTGTGGCCTCTTTTTATTTCTTCTCTAATTTTGTTTAGTTACAGGTGACCCTTAATGAATGGTTTGAATTGGACAACCACCCCCAAATACAGAAATATGGATTCATTAGATCACAGCAATGGACTTGAGTTTATAGGAAGCAGACTTCCTTGAAAAATATTTCATATTTAAGTCCAAAAAAGTGATGTTTTTTTTTTCCCCCACAAGCACCAAAGTGGCTGTTTGCTGTGATGCCTTTGACTTTTGGCTGGTTTTGAAGCTTGTGTGTAACATGAAGACAGTCCAGACTAAATTTCTAGATAAACACTTTGTTGTCAGTAGTGAATTTGTGGAGAAAGATTATAAAAAAGCTAGTAGGACTAATACACTGTAAGTCACTGGTACTTATTGACATGGGCATGCATATTTTGAAATTCCAGAAAGGAAATGAATACATGGAACTTTCATCTAAGTGTACATTTTTTAGGCATGGGGAACACTTGGTAAATACTGATTTTGATTTTTTTTTTTTTTTTTTTTTTTTTTAATTG